>VOPJ01004732.1:0-13486 GCA_014673585.1 Semibalanus balanoides
GAAATGCTACATAGTTCAGGTGGCCCGAGCCAATGATAAAAACTATGCTCGTTGTTTATTAAGTGTATAGACAGCACCGTTTTAGTTTCATCAGTTACTTACTTTGGATGGGTGGAATTTCTTGGCCACGACTTTGGATTTATCAGGGCCCATCATGAGACTGTTCAGTGCCGACTCCTCCAATCCTTTGTTCGTAATCGATCTGAGAAAGAAAGTCAGACAACCATTACCTAGCTTCATTCCTAATCAAACAACCACCTTCTCGATTGAACTAAGCATTGTGTTTGAATATGTCTTGAATCACAGGCATGATTCATCTCAATTTCCATCATTAATTTCACCTTATAAGTCTTCAAAAATATAAACGACCACTCGCTTGCTCTCTGAAGCGAAGTGCACACAGGCCGCATTACCGTCACTACATGACGTCGCATTCCCCATTAAACCAAACGGTGGCTGCCGAACCGTACGCTGCAGTATATACCTGGCCAGTGCGGAGATCTCGCTGTCGCTGGTCGAGTCGGGACAGTTGAACATGTGCTCTGTATCGCACATGCACTCCTGGCGCGCCTGGTACTTTCGACTGAACGCAGCAGAGTTCTCGAACGTCTCCAGGCAGCCGTCAGACGCTGTAATCAGATATACAGATACACAGCTCCGTCAGCTCCGTCAGCTCCGTCATAGAACGCCGCGGGAGTTCTCGAACGTCTCCAGCAGCCGTCAAACTGCTGTAGTCAGATATACAGACACACGCTCCGTCAGTCCGTCAAGCTCCGTTCATAGAAGCCCGCGGAGTTCTCGAAACGTCTCCAGGACAAGCGTCGACGCTGTAATCGATATACAAGATACTACACTCGTCAGCTCCGTCAGCATCCTTCATAGAACGTCCGTCAGAGTTCTCGGACGTCTCCAGACGCCGTCAGACGCTGTAATTCAGATATACAAATACACAGCTCCGTGCTCCGTCAGCTCCGTCAGCTTCCGTATAGAACGCGCAGAGTTCTCTGAACGTCTCCAACAGCCGTCAAGAACGCTGTATCAGATATCAGATCACACAGCTCGTCAGCTCCGTCATAGAAAGGCCGCAGAGTTCTCGGAACGTCTCCCAGAACAGCGTCAACTGTATCAGATATACATGACCACAGCTCCGTCAGCTCCGTTCAGCTTCCGTCTTAGACGCGCGGAGTTCTTCGAACGTTCTTCCAGACGCCGTCAGACGCTGTAATCAGATATACAGTACACAGCTCGTCAGCTCCGTCAGCTCCGTCTAGAACGCCGCGGAGTTCTCGAACGTCTCCAGACAGCCGTCAGACGCTGTAATCAGATATACAGAAACACAGCTCCGTCAGATATTGGATCTAGATGCACAGATACAATTACACAGTCGTTAAATACTGCAATTAGATTCGATACACTGCCGTCAGATGTTCCAATCAGATACAGATACAGTCGTCATTTACAGGCTTCAGCTTTCAGAACGTCGTTTAGCTTCATCTACATCCTACACATGAGCGATGAATAAATCGGGTAAGCTGCAGCCATTCACTCCTTGTGAATGAATGTTTGTTTGGCTGCTGACAAACTGCTTTCAAGAAGGCTTTCAATATCTCAAGACCCATTCTTTTGGATGCATTCAGTTCAGACGTCAACTATGCTGCAGCCCATCAAAAGCAGACACATTCCCTATCACCCGAGTGAAAACGGCTTTCAATGCGATAGTCCGACCCCAATATCAGCCATCCTTCTGAACTAACACCAGCCGTTCGTTTCCGTCCTGCTGCTGCCAAGATGGAGGGGTTCAGAGGCGACGACGGATCGCTGGCTCTCTGCCACGATCGCCAAATGTCCTGACCTTCTGACCTCCTGACCTTCAGAGGCTAGAGGTCACCCAGCCGTCTGCAAATCCTAAACCGTGAGCCCGGCCCGGTGGGTTAGCCATGTCTGCATAGCTTAGTGCAGAGATCATCATTAGTCCAGCTCTCAGGGTTAGTGTTAACCCAGCCGTGTAGTCCAGCGGGCAGGGGTTAGAATTAACCTAGCTGTGTAGGCCAGTGGGGAGGTATAATAGTAACCCACCTGTGTAGGCCAGCGGGCAGAGGTAATATTAACCCACTTGTGCATTCCAGAGGGCAGATATAGGGTAATATTAACCCCCTGTGTAGCCCAGCGGGCAGGGGTTATATCAAACCAGTCGTGTAGCCCAGGATCCAGGGTTGATATGAACTCACCCGTGTATCCCAGCGGGCAGGGGTTTGGCGGCTCGCAGTAGGCGGGCAGCACCCCGTCTGTCTTGGTCACCTGCTGGTTCTTGATGCTGCCCTCGGGGCTCAGGTGCTGGCTGCCCTCCCCGGCTCCGCCTGAAACACGCGTATCGGAGCGATGTGACTCAAAGATATACCAGTGCTGGTACAGATCGCCAAGGGGGGGGGGGTATTTGGATGCTGACGGATTCAGGGGGTGGTTAAATCCAGTGGATCTAGGGCAGGAGATGCAGGGACGGCCGGCTAAGACCGCACGCAATGTGATCTGTGGGTGGCAATATGGATTTAGCCCTGAAAAGAAACCTGCAAATTTTACGTCGTTGCATGAGGCAATAGGAGTTTAGTATTCATAAATAAATACATATTTGCGCTTTCCGTGCGCTTTGCTTACTAAACTGTTTTCTATCGAGCTGACATGAGCAATGACATCCGACAATTTCTTTGACATCGGTTAGCTTTGTAAACAAAAATGTCTTACCCCTCCAAACCGACAGCTCTGGATCCGCCCATGCACCGGGCATAATATAGGTCATAACAGGCGATAATGATCGCCTAAGGACACCATTACTTCGAGCTTCCGAGCTCTAGCGCTGAGCTTATTTATGGTGCTACACCATTAGTGCCGCCAAAGGCTCTATCGCGATCGCCGTAACATTGCAACCATCTACAGTAATACCAGTGTTATTCGTGTGTGAGTTGTGACAGCGTGGTACACTGTACTTGTGGATATATACGCGGACTAAATTCCACTAATGCAAGTCAAAATGTTTTAATATATGAGATGGTGAACTAAAAATGTTTTTAGTCGAATTTGCATGCTCATTGTGATGCACATACGACATTCCAGAACATCGTTATTCGTTTGTTCCAATTCGTAGATGCAATTCAATTTAAACTTATTTATTTACATCCTGACTTGTTATTGATTCAACTTTTTTTTTAGAATGATTCAATCACGATTCATTTAGGATAATAAATGATTCAATCACTGTTTGATTCGTGGATAATAAATTTGAGAAATGATTCTTTCCGATTTACAGAATCGAACCAATTTGTTATTCATTCAAGTTTGATTCAACATTGAAGCAACATTGAATTATTTGTGAATTCAATCAGCCTTGTTTCTATGCAGGTTTTGATTCAGTTTAGATTCATGAATACAAAGATCCGATTGTGAATCAATTCTGTTTTGATTCAAGGGATTTTGATTGAACGATTCCGATCGATTCAATCAGAGTCGAATCAAAATCCAGTCTGATCACATCTATAATTAGGAACACGCTGATTAATCAAAATAATCATTCTCCTTTTCTCTCCTATATAACTCTTATAAAGCAGCTCGCTAGGTTTCCCCTCGTTTGGTATTCCTTAAATACCACAAGTCATATATCTGAAGTATCGAGACTAGTTAATCTAAGTTTTTGCTGTTCGCATGCCTACTCGAAAGCATCTCTGCAGTACGTTGTGGGTTTGTGTCCGTCGCACCACACCCAATCTCCTCCATCTGCAGTCATACTGATCGTAGCAGTCATGGGTCATCAGCACTCCGCTTGGCTGGTGCCGTCCAGCGAGACTTGCTATATCCAATTCGGGTTGGCGGGGGCGTGGACAAGGATAGATAGATACCGAGCAGGGACTATCATGGGCTGGGTGGACCCATTGGTGCCCACTCAATTCTTCCGATTGTCTGGGTTGGGTATGCATTTTTTACTTTTCATGGGTATTGGGCGGGCATGGGTATGGCAATTTTGGAATAATGTCGCTAAGCGTTAATTTTACTTGAAAACCAGATGTTAAACCAGGTAAATATGTTTCTTTATATGATATAGGACCACTTAGACAATAGACTAGCAATTATATGACAACAATAAATCGTGGTAAGTAATAGGGCAGTAAGATTTTTTAAATCATGCCTGATCCTAGGTCTGATCCAATGTGATAATGTTGACCGCAAAGTGTTCGATAAGTTCAAATCAGCAGCGAACACAACAGGTGCTAATATTTATTTCTCGTTAATATTAGAAAGTCAACATGCTAGGGTATGGTTGCGAATTATGTGGAAAATAATTTATCTGCCTTATCTGAATGGGCCCTAATGGGCATGGGTATCAATATTATGATTTTGAATGGGTCTGGTCTGGGTCTGGGCTTGGTGTTCATGGGTTTTGACTGGGTTGGGCTTGGGGTTTGGGCACCCATGGTAGTCTCTGATACCGAGGACGGCGACAGAGCTGGCCTGGCGACAGCGACGGAAGGGGCGGGGGCGGGGGCGGCGGCGGCGGCGGCGGCGGCGGCGGCGGCGGCGGCGGCGGCGATAGCGACTTCCGTCGTTGTCGCTGCCGTCGGCGTCGCTGTCGTCGGCTGGCCATTCGAGCGAACCCCGGTAGCGACAGAGCTATCAGCGCCGGTGGCGACAGGGCCCGGGGGCCGATGAATCGGACAGGTGTTGGATCTTTAAATAGCGCCCGGATGACGGCAGCCCATGCTGAATGAGGCCAGTCAATGGGCCACGCTCCGAGCCACGATTGAGTGCCCTGAATATCGAACACGAGAACTGGCGTCGGCCGCCTATCCCATCAGCTGATGCAACATTGGAGGGACGTCTTATCGCCAGCCGGAATATTGAAGTGGAGGACGCGGTTGGACTTGATGGGCTGGCCGCATACCGTATTCACCACCGGATAAGTTATTGCAAGAGGCTGATAAGATCGCTACCAATTTCAGGTATAACTAGATCATCTTTTTATATAAATAACGACGGTCTAGTATCAATGGTATCATAGTTATGACAGCAAGAGTCAGCATAATATATTTTAACATTAATTTATCGTATATCGCCTGGGGTTTATCGATGCCGATATTCGGTATCAGACAGGGAGTTTAGGATGGACTTTGGCTCTCAGGCACCAGCAAAGAGCACATCAAAATAACGAATAAGCCCTCTCATGAAAGGTACCGGGAATGTTATATGTGCGTGCGACAGATAGGCTCTGCAAAGAAAGACGAAAATGAGCTGATCAATATCTCATTACTCTCGCATATAGAGGCGTGGATCCATAATTTTGGTCAGGAGGAGCGTCACATAGTGAGTGTCGTCAGCAAAATTCTGTTGACCGGGGGAGGGTAGGAGCGTGATCGAAACCAAAAAGGTGCGCTTGGCGAGCGCGAACTGGGTGCGACCCGAGGTTCAGGGGGGTCTGAGCGCCCCCTGGATCTGCGCCTGCATATATACCTACCTACCTAGCAATTAATAGTCTGATAATCATGACTCATGAGGCGTATGCGAAGGAAAGTTTCTAAAGAAAAATGCGTTCTTGTACGCAGCGCGAGTTTCATCAATGGCTTAATTAACGATCCTGCCCGGTATCATTATGAATGGCGAGCGAATGCGTCACTACCTGCGTCATTAGATTAATCACTCATGCAAACGACCCATCGCCACCACCGATGGCCATAAACGCTGAAAGACGAGCTCCGAGGGCCATCTGAGACACTGGGCCTCATTTCACGAGACACTAATGGTGAATATGGCGTCGATAACACTCGGCCACCCGTTGCGAATGGGTGCTGCTCCGTCACACAGCCCTGCCGCCTCTGAAAACCAATCGCACTTAACAGCGCTGTTACTCCAGGCGTCTGTCTGGCGCCACAGACTGCCCGCCACAGACTGCCACAGACTGCCCGCACAGTCTCAGAGAGCCAGCAGACACGCGTCATATGCCATTCAACAGTTCCGAGTACTTATCCGCCGCTGCAGTAGCGAGAGGTGAACTCGGCTCTGTTCGGCGCAGTTCCCTTCAGCTCGGCTCACTATTGGATTACGTCTGCAGAATCGCAGATGTCAGTCATATCGAGACAGAATCCTACCAATCGTCTCTATTTGTGGTGCTTCTCCGAACTTCTCCTCGGACTGTCAGCCTGCTCCACGTCATCAATCATCAATGACGTCACAAAGTAAACCAGCGTAGTTATATCCACAACGTAGTACAATAATGGTGAGTCCGCTGATGGCTCTATTGTATATCGCGGTAACAAATTTACAAGCTAAGACAGTTGTTCGCGGTGTACTTATGAGCTAGTTCCCTCACGAGGTGAATACGCGAATGAAAGCAATAAAGAGTACACTAAGTAGCTGTAATAATTTCCAATATATCCAGATAGGTTTCTCAAACAGCTGTATTGTGGCCCCCTGCGATTTGTCGGTCTTCCCAAATGCTTTTCACCCACCGGCAAAATATTCGTTTCGGTAATGACCACTAGGTTATGCTTACCTGCAGGCTGAAACTGTGACATCGCCCCAGTATGGCTGCCAAGTGCCATGTTACACCCAGCTTAGCTTCCTCAGTGGTCGCTACGTTAGGCCACCCACCTGCGTCGCATTCGTTCCCCATGTCTTCCTTGTTCTGCTCTCATGCAACATATCTTTTCGTTTCAAAATCCCCGTCATGTTATGCCACCCACCTGCGACGTATTGGTTTCCCCAGAGGCTGCTGTGCTGTAGGAACTCTGGGTCGCGCAGGCTGGGGGCGGCCTGTTTGTAATCGTAGTCGGGCAGTCCGAACCCGTCAGCGGCGGTGGCCGCGGGGTCTGCGAGGTCGTCATACTGCAGAGATGGGTGGCGCAGCCTGGGGGCACGGGTCACACAGGTCACGGGTCACAGGTCACAGGTCAAAGGATGGTCAGCAGGGGTCATAGGACGCGAGCCACAGATCACGTGACGGTCAGCAGGGTTCATAGGTCACAGGTCACGGGAGGGTTCGCAGAGGTCACTGGTCACGGGTAACGGGTCGCGGTTAAAGAGTTAGTAGTTTGTAGTCGGTGATTTTTAAATAGGGGAGGGTGAGGGTAGTGGCCTTCGGGTGAGGGTAATGGCGACTGAGCAGAAAACTGAAAAATTATAGCCGATTCGTTTGGTGGTGGTTAAGGTTCAGAATGCCCAGGCATCTATCCCAGATCACCTTTGTGTGGCGGTTTGTGTGTTAACGCTAGGAACCGATGTTTTAGACACGGAGCAGCAGCACAGGCTACTTATATTCCTGTCCCTAGATGGCACTAGTAGTAAGCGCCTGAGGTTATGCTGTACCGCATAGTAAGCGTCTGAAGTTATGCTGTACCGCATAGCTTGAAGCCAATGACCCCGGCCTTCGCAGTGAGGGAGGGGGTAACGCGTCACTCCGGTCATCAAAAGAGGGTAACCATACCCTCAAAGCTGAGAACTACAGTTTTAGATGAATAAACATGCAACATGTTATGCTGCATTGTCGCTGGCATAGCTGAGTAGTGCATCGCGAAAGCTCGACATGAGCTAAATTGAGTGAAATAAGCACGGCACATGCTCCATTTTATCGCACCCTAACTGCACAGGGGTGTCACGATCCAGCATAGTGTAGGCGCGGCATCTCAGCTGACCAGACAGGTCAGATCCAGCTCTAATGCTGACGGACCTAGACTCGGGCTTATAGTCTGTTCCACGAGTTTCCACGAAAAACCTTCACTCAAATATATCGGAGTTATCAGAGTTATTAAGCGCTTGTTTTAATGACAATATTCTAAAAACCAAACATCGCTTAAAACTTTGTTTGGTCGAGAAGATGCCGGTCGCGGGTTTTACATCAAGGGACAGCCTTATATTGGTACTCACACAATATTGCATTAGTTTAAAAGCGTTAAAGGCGTTTGCGTGCATTATATAGGTATGAGCAGTGGCGTGCTTATAAATCCGTCAAGGGAGAAAACCAAGCCAGCTCAAGAGGGCGCTGTCAACGAAAAGTGTTGCTGAGCGGGGGAGAGGTAAATGATAAATAAATCACTCAACTAGTTTATTTCAACATCCCTGCATGACAATAAATCACATGTACTGATAAATGTACTTGTTTAAATGTTAATGCGTCGCTCTTACCCTGTGAAACAAAAATGTTATACTGGGTTACGGATCAGCGTACTTCTCTGCTGGTCTGGATTGGTGTCGGGTTTATTGACACGTTGCATTCGAGTCGGTCACAATGTAAAAAAGGATGTGCGTCACATGGATGAACAGAGTCGGTCACAATGCTAAAAAGGCTGTGCGTCACAGGGACGGACAGAAGGGTAAGATACTTTCCCCGGCCTTTATCCCGCGAAATGGGCATCCGGGATGATGTTTGAATCCTTTGACGCTGCTGCAATGATCCGAACTGACGCTGCTGCAGTGATCCGAACTGACGCTGCTGCAATGATCCGAACTGACGCTGCTGCAATGATCCGAACTGACGCTGCTGCAATTATCCGAAATGAAAAGTATGTCACTGCTCATACCTGTATGAGCGAATGCCGGGCTGCGCTCGGCATTCACTGAGCAGCGTGTGCCAGCGCCGGACCGTGAATACAGCTGAGAACGCTACAATGCACGCCAACGCCTGGACCTTCAGGCTTCAACTTTTTCATACCAATGCAATATTGTGTACAAAGCACCTATATAGGGCTGTAGCTTGATGTAAGACCCCGCGACCAGCATGTCCTCGCCAAAAATATGCATTCAGCCAAGGCCTTATATACTAGGTACAGTCACGAAGCGACATCGTTCAAGGCTGGCAATATACTTTTCCGTTCTTATGACGTCACGTCCAATGCTACTTTATGTAGGAAAGACAAAGGAAACCAAAACTCTGACGTCACTTTGACGTCAGAAGCAAGAATTTAATAGTTAAGAGGCCCGACCCATTGCGGCTATGAAGGTGACGACACCCCCTGCATTCAGCGACGTTCGATTTGCAAAATATCTTCATTAAAACACGCGCTTAATAACTCTGATATCTTTAAGTGAAGGTAGAAGTCTCGTGGAACAGGCTATAGTATGGGCTCTGCGGCTCGATCATTTTTAGCTCGATTCATTACAATTCATGCAATGGTGTCAGTTGAAAATCACCGCCCGGTCTGGTTATATTCTACTCTATTGAAGTTGCTCTGAGACGGGACTGGGGTGTGCTTAAGTTTTAATAAGCTGAGCTTCCGCCACGTCAGCCACACTTTCAGAATACGGTCCTGCTTAAGATGCTTTTCATCTTTTCTATTAACAGCCAAATGAATGGAAATTAAGGACTGAAGTAAGTAGTATTAGCTTTACGGCTTTGAAGTCGAGAAAGATTGTCGGCCCCGACGCCAACCATTTGATGTCAGAGGGCTATTTTACCGCTTTATTAAGTTTCTTTTGATGTCATAGCAATGAATGAGCTATTTTGTCAAACTTCTTCAAGTTCATCTTAATTTAAATGCTAACTTGGAAATACTTATTAAAAAATAATACAAGCTTTTGAATTATATACAAAATTGAACGAAAGTTTTTGATATATTTAAAATTTGAATGAAAGCCTTCGAAATATATGAAAATGTGAATACAGGCTTCGGAAATATATCAAATAGGCTCATTTTTCTTACACCACCCCTCTTGGCTCATTCTTCGTCATACACTAACACTACCCTGACGGCATTTACACGCGGTCGCTACTCAAGCGTCGTCCACGGGATCGACACGCTACAAATTCGCCAACAATCAACTGAAACATAGTCACTATTCATACGTTGCCCGTGGACTCTTTTTAGTCGATTCCCACTCTTCAAAGTCGCTACTCATAAGCTCAGGCTCCACTGTGCACCTTTTTTGTGATGTGCTCTTGCGATATATCGTTTTGTCATGTTAGTTTCGCACGTTTGCTCTTTCTAGCTTTTGAACTTAATCGTTTCATCATGCAACCCTCGCTCGATCTATATATTTTTGCATTGCTTTCAACTTCTTTACATTGTCGTCTACTTTACTTTTTTGTCACTGTATTGTGATCTAAGATATAACTAAGGCAATATTTCATCTAACCCGCACAACATTGTAATTTTGACCTCTTCACCCTTCCTCAACTATACTGCTTATTTTCCACGCTGATGCCTGTCGCAACAGTGGCCGAGTGGTTAAAGGTGCCCGATCAAAATGATTTAAATATCCGAAGAATACGGGTCCGAAATCGTCGTTTTCGTTTTCGTTTTCGTCGTCGTTTTTTCAATGCTAGGCCACATCACATTTGCTTTGCCACATCACATTTTTGCATCTAATTAAAGACGAGGTGAAGCACAAACATGGATTTGATTTTCCAGAAGAAAAAAATAATACATAACGTCAACAATCGTTGTTCCACTGCTCACAAAGCTCAACTTTAATATGTATCTATCAATTTATGATAATGGTAAAAATATTTGTTGTGTGTACCTACGTATACGGCAGAGCTTGGTGAGATTATAACAGTCATATGATAAGTATGCCTCGCAAGCGATGTCGAACTAAATTGATGATTAATATGCCTGGCTACACAGCTATATAACTGAGCATATTTTTTCCTCCCCAAACCAGCACTTCCTCTCCAGTTTTCACAGCTCATTGAATGGATATTAGGGAATCACATATCATTTTTAAACTCACCAGCTTCTTCTCGCATATGACTTTAACTTAACATTCATGAAAGCAAGTTGAAACCACTTGAAACACAGCCACACATAATTTAAAAGGTTGAATGAGGAGCACACGAAAGAAGTGCAAAAAAATGTTCAACTGATCATATTTTTTTAATTCTTTATCGTTTTTCGTTTCTGAGAGCCGATTCTGCGTTTTCTAGTTACATTTTTGCGACCTTGCGTCTTAATTTTGAAGTTAATCGTACCGATTACGCACTTTTTCCTTTCTTCACTGTCTAGTTTCGTTCAGTGGAGCCACGATTTTTGTGCATATTTCCACGAACTACGCGAAGGTAATTATGTATAGACGTGAGAAAACGTTAAGTCGACCTGATCAAACGCAAAATTGAAGCGATACATTGCAAAAGCGCGATGTGGAGCTCGATGAATAATGATGATGGTTGGGGCCACTGGCGGATCCGGGGGAGGGGGGCAACCAGGCCATGGCCCCCCAAAATCCTTGAAGGGGGAGGCACATGTGTTTTGGTCCCGCTCAAAACGTCAACAATTTATCGTAAAAGTTGCCTTTGCGGTAGTCAACATCCAGCTATTCAAAGTGGATTTGCACAATCTGGTGCATTCAATAATCAATATGCCTAAGCCCCGGGTGCGTTCCTGCACTGTTCGTGAAAAACAATGATCTTTTAGGAGAAAACTGTGTAAGTTAACAATTGATCGGGTAAAGATAACAATTTATCGTCAAGATGGCTTTGCAGTGCAGTCAAAATCCAGCTATCCACAGTAAAAAAACTTAAGGCCGGAGGCCTGGCCCACCGCCTATATTTATGGGTTTTATCAGGCAAACCTGTAAAATTTTCGCGTCGCTTCGCGGCGCTAATAACTTAAATACCTACGATAAGTTTAACATAAAAATCCATATCGAAATGCTGCAAAGACGTTTTTTCGTCATTTCAGCCTACCCCCACTTAAAAATTATCGGCGACGCCCCTGCGAGTTTGCTTGAGATAAACGTCGTTTCTACTTATGTGTGTATATTCTGTATCATAAATGCTACGGAGTATCGCGATTTTTAAAAAGTTTGTTCAGGCTCAAATACCAAATTAAAGTGACCAACCCAAATCCGGGAAGAAAAAATGAGGATATCTTTTTGCAAAAAATTGCCTTCCCAAAAAAACGACGGCTGGATCCGCCAGTGATTGGGGCTAAGAGGGGTCGCAACTATCGACGAATAAGTCATTAACTCTGCATAATCGTTTATCTTTAAGATTAGCATAGCATAGTTGCATACTCACGCGCGCTCCATGAACTCTACGTAGTCCGGAGACGGGTAGTCTTTGGGCTCATAGCGCTGCAGAACGTTCTGCAGGAAGGCGTCGGCCAGGTTGTACGGGCCGCTCTGAAATAACGCACACACACACGCACATACTAGCTCATTGGACATAAACTTTATCTGCATTTAGTTATAGACAAATATGAACAAAGGCTGTAAAATATATGCCCTTTCACAATGCATTCCACTGAGGCTGTGGTGTTAGCGCCCACGTTTTTCTGCAGTCTCCGAGCCGCCTTACACGCGAGTATTGCGGTGCAGTCTAATAGTCAACTTTTGAGACTGTTCGCGCGCCGAGGCTTTGTACGATACGATGAAGGCCATATTGGGCCATGCAAAGTATTGCTATATGCCAATGACAATGACATTTCAAGTGTCAAGAGGAGGACATAGGTTTAGAGTATGTTTGGGTGTAAGAAAAAGGGAAGGCACTGTTTTAATCTGCACGATTCATGTGACTGCTTCCACGCCCTAATGGCTTCGTGACACAGTCATGGAAATTTATTAGTTGACCGGTCTGGTTAATTATCAACAGAGTTCGTGGATTTCAAACACCTTATTAGTATTTTTATGATTATAAATGCATAAAAGAATCGTGGACTAGACGATACATTAATTACACATCAATTTGAATAATGTTATTTAGATGCCATAGGCATTAGGCACCCGTATGTTTATCTAGGTCACGATTGGCGAGCATATGCAAAACAAGGAACTCACTTTTATTTTGGCGATAAGCGGTATTCACCCCATGCAAAACATTCGGCAGAGTTACATCAAAGGCGCACAGTTCCCCTTCCACCACAGTCCTTCCTTCCAACCTTAACTCCCGCCTAGTACGGACAGGCTGGCCACCTACCTGGATGTTCTGCCCACCATATGCCACGGCCGCCAGGCCCACCAGCAGCAGAGGGATGACCATTCTGCCGTCTCCGCGCCGCTCCTGTAACAGGAGCAGGGCGCTTCAGTCCACGATCCCCTCTACAGCGGACAGCAGCGGACAGCAGCGAACGAGAGGCAGCCGGCCGGCCGCTGAGCAGCTCGGCAAAGGCAGAGCGGCGGCGGCAGTGCACTCACCTGCAACTCCACAATGGCGGCGGCGTCCACCCACCGCGCGCCGACGATCAATGACGCGCGCTGACGTCATCAGCAGCCAGCTGACGGGCGCTGGACCCACTGGTTGCCTGCCGTCCGGATCGATGCGAAGCTGGAGTGATAAAGGTCACCGAACGCGACGCGCCGCCGCCGCCGCACCGGAGCGGGAAGAGAGGTGTCGGGAAGGGACAGGATGGGACGGGGCGGGACGGGATCGGCCGCGGCGGGTCTACCCGCGCTGGGTCTGGTAGGGTCAGGTTAGTTCTGATAGGTTCGGGTCTGATCGGATCGGTTCGGATCGGTTCGGGTCGGTTCGGGTCGGTTCGGGTCGGTTCGGGTCGGTTCGGGTCGGTTCGGGTCGGTT
>VOPJ01004733.1:0-11717 GCA_014673585.1 Semibalanus balanoides
ATGGGCCCCTAGACATGCGTGAGAGGCCTCTTGTCATGTTTTGGGGCCTCTAAGTGGGCTCAATGGCCCCTGGACGATAATGGAAATGCTCAATAGTCAATAGGCTCCTGTGTTAGTTCTGAGGGCACTTAACATACACTAGAGTGACCCCTCGTCTGGTTCGATGGCTTTTCTGTGGCTTTTTGAAAGCCATTTAGCTAATGCAAATGGTATCTGGGCGAATATTGGTTGGCTCCCTGTGACCTGTAAGGGGAGCAATTGCTCCCTTGCCCCCCCCCCCCCACATGGCTGCGCCTTTGGGTATCTTCCAGAGTACTTAACCAGAGGGCCCCTAAAGACTGGAAGAGGGGCCTTTTAAGGTGAGCAGGGCCCTCTACATGCTAGCAGGTCCCTCTAAAGGCCAGCAGAGGGCCCTCTACAGATTGGCTGGGACACTGCAGATCGACAGGTTTCCTAATGGCTGGAAGAGGGCCTTCTTCAGGATGGCAGGGCCCCCTGAATGCCGGCAGAGGCCCTCTACAGACTGGGAGGGCGATCTACAGATCGGCAGGACCCCCTACAGGCCGACAGTGGGCCCTCTAAAGGCCGCCAGAGGGCCCTCTAAAGGCCGGCAGAGGGCCCTCTAAAGGCCGGCAGAGGGCCCTCTATAGGCCGGCAGGGGGATATCTGCAGATCGGCAGGGCCCTGCAAAAGCTGGTAGAGGGCCCTCTCTACATTGGCTGGGGCTATTGTCTACGTATTTACATATACCGGGTGGACCAAAAAGGATGGAAACATTTGAAACTGATATAAAACATTAATTACATTCAGCAGATCGCGGTCCACAGTGGCATTATCGGAAACCCATTTCATTGGAAATATGTTCAAACCAGAGCAGCCTTGCTCACACATTCCATAATGGTCACTAAAAAACACTCACACATCAGATGGTCATTTACAGCACATTTTATATTATGGCCCCCATCACGGGACAGGCACAGTTTGGCCGCGTATTCTCGCAGATGACTCATGGCCTCGGCGGGCACATGTCTACCGGTATGGCACGCACAGCCGCATCCCCTATAGTTAGCGGCCCTTTTCAGGTCGCCCAGGTTCGTTCGCGACTCTTTTGTATTACCTGGCCTTTCAGGTGACCAAGAGAAGAAATTTATGGGGGTCAGATCCGGAGGCACATGACCGGCCAGGCATTCTTCGCGCAAGCGGAAGATCACGCGGTACCTGAAATTGCTCTTTCATACATTGTTGTCTTCCTGGCTGTGTTTGGAGGTGACCCGTCCTGCGCTGAAGCCACATGTACTTCATGTCTTTGCCATGCTGTCGTTTTGGCACGCCTCCAGAATTGATCAAGTAGCGCCGTATAAGCGCCTCCTGCATTGGACTAGTCGCTTGTCTTGCTGTTGGACTCTTGGAACCAATAGGGCCCAGATGACGGAGGCCAGAGACAGGCAGGCTCTCAACGCACACAAAGCGGTAACCCTGCCTGCTTCTGCAGCGGCGTTCTTCTTTTACCATGTCAGGCTTATCGCTTAACCAAAAATACACTTTTCTGGCGAATTGACGGTTGCCGTCCAAATCAATATGTGCCTCATCCGAAAACCAGACTGTTTGTGGCGCAAAGTTGAGATTGAACTACTTTGGCTTTTTCCTCCTTACTATACGGAAACATTGCTCACAATAATTACACGTATGTCAAACAAATTTCCATGAAACTAAGCACATGCATACATAAAATCATGTGAATTGCTTGAACGGTTTTCCCATGGTGAAGAAACCAAATGTTTCCATCCTTTTTGGTCCACCCGGTACATGTCGTTAACAGACAGCAGGTGCTGATATTCATTCGTCTTACGATTTTGTTCAGGTTTGTGGGCGTTCTTTTATGCGACGTAAGGCATGTTGCGGGCGCCTGACACCATTCAAAACGCTGGGGCCTTCGGTCCCATGGGGCCCTCGCTTGGTCGCCAGCGCGGCCCGTTTCTCTATAGCTTCCAGGCGGATGGCCCCCTTGCCTCCCTTCCCCTGGCTTTAACGCCCTCTGTGTGTGTCATTTAATTGATAATTCCCAAATTCTGTCTGTGATGTCACGACTGGTTATTAGGGCTGTCTTCCAGGCTTGTCAGAGGCCGTGAAGCACCCAAGGTGGGAAAGCTTTAAAGTGTAAGGCAGTGCATTTCCTCAGTTTCATCTTGAGTTTCCATGAGTCAGCTGTTTGATGAAGCTTCGTAACATCAGATTGGGAAACTCCTTTCCTGTTCCTCAGACGCAGCACACGGATTATAACACTATAGATCTTCAAATCATCGGCAAATATTTGATACTTGCGAGTTCGATTTGCAGCAACATGGTTAACAAAGACAAGGAAAACGAAAAGCACTGGACCCAAGACGGCTCCTTGTAGCACTCCGGTTAGGACGCCCGCCGGTAGGTTCACTGTAGGACGTGTCTAGTCATCACCTTCATAGTTCTACCGACGAGAAAGTCTTGGGTCCAGTTAACAACATCACCTTGACACCCAACAACCTCAGTTTCCCAAGAAGAATACGTAGTGCTGAGTTTCATGATGACCGTTGTTTCCGCGATACGTATATGACTTCACCTAACAGTGGGTTACTGTACCTGTTGGCGATTTACCTGAATAAATGAAATTATATCTAGCAACAATGTTTAATGTAAGCAGAATAAATATCAAACACACTCTAAATTCATAAAAATGCGTGTATGGTGTTTCTGTACCATAATTCAAGTTACTTGCTCACCACCGCCCTTTACATGACAAGGCCACTTGTCCATCTCGCTTGCTTTCATGTAGAGTCCGGCGCCCTGACCCTGCTTTTACTGCGTCTGTCTGGCAGGGTCTGATGGGCTCTCGGCGCCGCCACCATCATCATCATCAGCATTGGGAAGAGCCTCCGCCCAATGACGCCTGGCCAGTCGGGGGCGCCTGGCCAGCCGGGGACGCCTGGCCAGTCGGGGACGCCTGGCCAGCCGGGGACGCCTGGCCAGCATGGTCCAATGACTCCAGGGATGATGGATTCTGGCCAGTACTTCCCGTTATCTCTGGTCCCGATACCAAAAAATTGTACGTCAAAAACACGCCTGAGAAAGTAAGTGCTTCATAGACCACTGTGTTATGCTAAATATATGCAAGTGGCCCAGAATGATTTAAAGATAACACATTATTTCACTTTATCTTTGAACAAGGATTCAACCTCTCTATTTTTTGCATCTCAGCGGAGTGCAAAGATACATATATTCATCTACTGCAGACAATGGAAAATCAATCTCTGCTAGACAGATAAATAATGTATGATTCAATTTGTTGGAAAATATTCATGTCTTCATGCAAATTGAAAGCTGTGCCATCGCCAAATGCAAAGTAATGAAATATTACCCTCCAAGTAATTAATGGACTTGCCAGGAATATTTCGTTTCTTCATGACCGTCTTTCTTTTGCAGGTTTCCAGACTTGATGTCCTCCGCACATTTCAGAAGTTTGGAGACGTAAAGAACGTCCTTCTTATCAGAAATAAAGAAGATGGACGGTTCAAAGGCTTTTGTTTCGTGACATTCAGAGAGGAAGCCGCAGCTCTGAGGTAAGAACAATACATATTCAGCAATGCGCGAGGTCGGCGAAGCATATGCCTTCTCGGCTCTGCATCGTTTGAGTTCAGTCACGAACGATGATCACATTATAGCTGGAATTTTGTGGCGTCTTAACTGCTCAGATTATTGACATCACACTACAGCTACACAAATACAGTCTCTGTATGGGTGCAGTATGTGATGCGTGCTTGTCCATTTATTACACCTCATGAGAACGGCCCTGGTCTCAGCTGTCCTGACGTTGCCGGCTGCCTGTGGCCACCTGACGCCGTTATCCCTGCTCTGCCTCAGAGCGCTGGAAGCCGCCAGGTCCGGCTGTCTGTCGCCACCTGACGCCGTTATCCCTGCCCTGTCTCAGGAAGCGCTGGGGAAGCCGCCAGGTCACGGGCTGCCTGTCCCACCGATGCCGTTATCCTGCTCATTGCTCAGAGCCTGGAGGAAGCCGCCAGGTCCCGCTGCCTGTCGCCCCTGACGCCGTTATCCTGCCCTGCCTCAGAGGCGCTGGAAGCGCCAGGTCGGCTGCCTGTCGCCACCTGACCGCCGTTATCCCTGCTCTGCCCAGAACGGCTTGGAAGCCGCAGGTTCCGGCTGTCTGCACGCCACCTTGACGCCGTATCCCTGCCCTGTCTCAGAGCGCTGGAAGCCGGCCATCCGCGCTGCCTGTCGCACCTGACGCCGTTTATCCCTGCCCGCCTCAGAGCGCCTGGAAGCCGCCAGTCCGGCTGCCTGTCCCACCTGACGCCGTATCCCTGCCTGCCTCAGAGGCCTGGAAGCCGCCAGTCCGGCTGCCTTGTCGCCACCTGACCGTTAAATCCCTGCTCTGCTCAGAGCGCTGGAAGCCGCCAGGTCCGGGCTGTCTGTTCGCCACCTTGACGCCGTTATCCCTGCCCGCCCAGAGCGCGTTGAAGGCCGCCAGGTCCGGCTGGCCTGTCGCCACCTGCGCCGTTCCCTGCTCAGAGCGCTGGAATGCCGCCAGGTCCGGCTGTCTTGTGCCACCTGACGCCGTTATCTCTGGCCTGGCCTCAGAGCGCTGGAAGCCGCCAGGTCCGGCTGCCTGTCGCACACCTTGACGCGTTATCCCTGCCCTGCCTCAGAGCGCCTGGAACGCCCCAGGTCCGGCTTGCCTGTCGCCACCCTGACCCACCTGACGCCGATTATCCCTGCCCTTGTCTTAGAGCGCTGGAGCCGCCCAGGTCCGGCTGGCCTGTCGACACCTGACGCCGTTATCCTGTTCCTTTGCTCAGAGCGCTGGAAGCGCCAGGTCCGGCTGCCTGTCGCCACCTGACGCCGTTATCCCTGCCCTGTCTCAGAGCGCTGGAAGCCGCCAGGTCCCGGCTGCCTGTCGCCACCTGACGCCGTTATTCCTGCTCTGCCTCAGAGCGCTGGAAGCCGCCAGGTCCGGCTGCCTGTCGCCACCTGACGCCGTTATCCCTGCCTTGCCTCAGAGCGCTGGAAGCCGCCAGGTCCGGCTGTCTGTCGCCACCTGACGCCGTTATTCCTGCTCTGCCTCAGAGCGCTGGAAGCCGCCAGGTTCGGCTGGCTGTCCGCCCACGACGGCCGTATTTCCTGCCCTGCCTCAGAGTGCTGGAAGCCCGCCAGGTCCGGCTGCCCTGTCGCCACCTGACGCCGTTATCCCTTCCTGTCTCAGAGCGCTGGAAGCCGCCAGTCCGGCTGTCTGTCGCCACCTGACGCCCGTTATCCACTGCCCTGTCTCAGAGCGCTGGAAGCGCAGGTCCGGCTGCCTGTCGCCCACCTGACGCCGTTATTCCCTGCCCTGCCTCAGAGCGCTGGAAGCGCCAGGTCCGGCTGCCTTGTCGCCACTGACGCCGTTATCCCTGCCCTGCCTCAGAGCCGTGGAAGCCGCCAGGTCCGGCTGCTGTCGCCACCTGCGGCCGTTATCCCTTGCTCTGTCAGACGCTGGAGCGCCGGTCCGGCTGTCTGTCGCCACCTTGACGCGTTATTCCTGCTCTGCCTCAGAGCGCTGGAAGCCGCCAGGTCGGGTCTGGTCGGCCACTGACGCGTTATCCCTGCCCTGCCTCAGAGCGCTGGGAAGGCCCCTAGTTGCGGTCTGACTGTCGCCACCTGATGCCGTTATCCCTGCCCTGCCTCAGAGCGCTGGAAGCCGCCAGGTCCGGCTGCCTGTCGCCACCTGACGCTGTTATCCCTGCCCTGCCTCAGAGCGCTGGAAGCCGCCAGGTCCGGCTTGGTACGGGTCGGCCGATGTATCGTCAGCGCCGAGCCGGCCCTGCCTCGTCGACCGCGTCTCTCCATCCTGTGGACCCCGCTGGGTGCGCCGGTCCCGTCTGCGCCGCGGCGCCGTCCCCGCTTCGCCGCGGTCCGGCCGACCGGCACCTGCCACGTGGACCGGCTGCCAACCGAGCTGCTGGAGCGGATCCTGTCGCTGCTGCCACTGCGACACCAGATGACGGTGCAGGGCGTGTCGCGACGCTGGCAGGCGGCGGTGCGGGGTCTGCTCGGCCGCCGGCGGGAGATCCTCCTGGGCGGGACTGACGTCCGACCCCAGGTGGAGCAGGCCGAGCTGGACTCAGAGCAGCTGCGGCAGATGCTGCAGCTGACCACCAGGCTCCGGAGGCTGCACACGGGGCCGTCCTACCTGTGTCCGTTCGAGACCATGGACCATATCAGTGAGTGCCTGCGGCCCGGCCCGGCCCGGCTGCTGGAAAGCGAAACAACGAACAACGGTCCGTTCTGGCTGAATGGTACGTGTTTTCTTTGAATGTGGATATTAGACGTGAGTTCGATCAACCCCGAAACCATGCAAAACATTCGGCATCTGCATTCCGGCAGGATTCCGACTAACGCTGACATTCCGATCGTCTATTACAGCCGCGCACTGTCCCAACATGGTCTTCCTGGACATGTTGAGCGCCTCCTTCACCCTCAACTACCAGAAGCTGAAGCGTCTGGTGCGCAGCTGCCCGCGCCTCGAGGACATCATCCTGCCGTCGTTCTACGTGTACGACGAGGCGACCGTGCTGCTGCTGCTGCGCCATCTGCCGCATCTGCACCGTCTCGAGCTCAGCCGCGGCACACATCTGACCGGGCAGAGCCTGGCGCTGCTGCCGGCCTCGCTGCGCCGGCTGCGGCTGCCCTCCTGCGCCTGGCTGGAGTCGGCCCACGTGCGGAACGTGGCCCGCTGCTGCCAGCTGCGCGAAGTGGACCTGTCAGCGCAACCCCGTCTGCAGACGGAGGACCTGGCGGTGCGCTGGCCGCACTGCCCCAGGCTTGCAGTGGCTGGCGCGGCCAAGCTGACCGCTGACGCCCGAGCTTGTACCTGCCAAGCAGAGCGGCGCCCTGGCGCAGCTGGTGGTACTCTGGAACGTGGAGGAAGGCGCCCGGCGTACAACGGACGCTACCTGAGCAAGGCTGCCGGAGCTTGACGCCCGCTCTGACAACGCTCAATATCCAGGGTTAGTAACCGGTTACTGGTGCTGATGTGACGTTTGTATCGTGGAATCAAAAGACCGGTCTCGGCGCGTATCGTGGTACAAACGAGGGCTGCATGAACGATGGTAACGCCGCTCTGTCGGTGCTGTGTGCAGCCGTCGCAAGGTGGCCACGATCAGACCGATTGTGATGTCAACACCGGCGTTCTGCAACTGGAAACATGCAGTGCAAATGGCGATAGAATAGCACCCGCACAATAACACCCACAATGTTCGAACACGAAGGAATTGTACTGTGGCAAATGTCGATCTCACAAATGACACGCCCCGAAGCCAGAATCCCAGTCACTGATGGCGAAAATTTGCCCTGCACTATCCCTTGTACTGCTGCCATGTTGCGAAACGCCATTAACAAAGTGTTCCATTATATCCCGCAGTTGTACCCCGGCGTTAACTACTATAACCGGGCGTGCCCCGGCCCCGTCTGCAGGCTGTGACGGTGTGTCGGAGGCCGGTCTGTGTCAGCTGGGCCGTCTCCGTCAGCTGCAGTCGCTCGAATGGCCTACTGGCGCGGCGATCAGCGACTGCGTGCCTGGCAGCTGCCTGCAGGCGGGGCGCCTGCCTCTCAGAGAGCTGCGCATCGCCCAGGGACACGTGGGACGCCGCCAAGGGTTCTCCATGTACGGTGTCGTCAGGTCAGTCCAGCTGGCGCTCAGGGACGTGCTGAGACAACAATGCTCGTTGTGAGGACACTAGGTAGAATGTGTTCAAGTTCTCCCGCTCACTGCCTCTGAAGTAGCCATTGTTGAACATTGTCTCAGATGTAGACTGTGGGTGTGACTTGAAACCGACTCTCGTTTTTTGTGAAGGCGGCTGCACACTACTGGCCATTTTTTTAAAGTTTAGTCCGAATGTTTGGTATGGATGGCTTTCCGAGGTCAGGACCCGCGCTAAGTAGAGCTTGTTGCGCTGGTCCTGACCTCACCACCCGATCGCGCAAATTCCTGTTGGCCGCCAGAATTAGAGACGAAAGTTTTACGTTGCCCGACATACCTGGACACGGAAGAAGTGGTCTGTCGTGCGCGCTGTCAAAGTCCGCCCACCGCTCCACTGACGTCCACTCTGATTTGAGTGCGTACGCGCCTGCCACCGACGCGCAAGGCCATCCCATCAGGAGCAAATTAGCGTGAGCGCCGGAAGCGACTCGAACCCTAGGCTGCCATGACCGGGATAGGTCAGAAAGTCCAGCGCTCACCCACGGAGCTACAGGGGGCGGACATATTGCGAAGTTTGGGCCGGCGACCGATCGTGACGGCCGACATTGCGACGCAACTGCAGCGCTGTGTCTAAGGTGGGTGTCTTAAGGACTCGGAGGAGAGCGCCAGAAATAGACAACAACCAGACGCGACATCACTGTTTGTGGAGGCGTCCGCATGGCCTCACACTTCACCTGGCGGTCAGTGTTGTAAACTCGCCGTGTTGTGTGCGCAAGTCTGGCGGTGAGCTGCCCTGCCCTGACGGTCTGCTGGACCTCAAAGCTGTGGTTAACTCGCCCGTGTTGGTGTGCGCAGTCTGGCAGTGAGCTGCCCTGCCCTGACGCTGCTGCGACCGTCAGGACTGTAGTTTAACCTCTCGCCGTTGTCTGTTGGCGCAGTCCTGGCATAGTTGAGCTGCCGTGCCCTGACGCTGCTGGACCTAAGCTAGCTGTGTTTAAACTCGCCATGTTGTGTGCGCAGTCTGGCGGTGAGCTGGCCGACTGCGCCCCTGACGCTGCTGGAACCTCAGCTTTGTGGTTTAACCCCGCCGTGTCCGGTGGTGCCGCAGTCTGGCTAAGTGAGCCTGCCCTGCCCTGACGCTGCTGGACCTCAGCTGTGTTTAACCCGCCGTGTCGTGTGCGCAGTCTGGCAGTGAGCTGCCCTGCCCTGACGCTGCTGGACCTCAGCTGCTGTGTTTAACTCGCCGTGTTGTGTGCGCAGTCTGGCAGGTGAGCTGCCCTGCCCTGACGCTGCTGGACCTCAGCTGTGTGGAGCACCTGTCTGAGGAGCTTTTGGAACAGCTGGAGCGGCGTCTGCCAGACACCCGGACCCTCAGCGTCTACGTTGGAGGTGAGTGGCATTACGATTGGCTTTCAGTCGAGGCTAATGCTGCCGAGAAAGCTATCATGGTACCAGGCTCTAGTTTTAGTCCCTTCGTTTGGACGCATATCCGAGAGATGAATACATTTAAGTGGGAATATGTTTCCACATTGACACTAAGTTTGAAGTTGAGATGGGCCAAGTTGTTGGATTACCAAAATTGCAATTTGAAGGTCATTGTATCACGTTGAAAACACCCTATAGGAGGGTCATAATCGAAAGAGCTAAGTATCTTGAGTTGGTTTTGACTCATCTTCATATATCACAATAAGCGCCCTAAGTGTATTTGGGTAGCCTCTTAAAGCCCGATGTCGTCATCCTTTTATTAGGTCAAATCGATTAGATGAAAGTTAGACCTTGTTTTACATTTGGGTATACACTTAGCATAACACTAGTCATACATATTGCAGCGTGAAGGTTTTTCTATTTCAAAAAATTCCTTTCATATGACGTCATCAGCCCAAAAATACTAAATACTTGGTTTTTTCATGAAATTGAAGCATCTGTCTTTGTGAGAAACAAAATATGTCTAAGAAATCGTGTTTGGGCAGCAATTACTTCATATTTTGCACCACAAGCGGCGTACACTTGGACAACTTTCAGAGAAGTGAAACATTTCCTTTAAAGAGAGCTAATGCATTCTCACAGTGGTCATGTAGAGTTGTTCTGCACACTAGTCCTGTAGAACAGATGTTTTCCGAATTTAGCGCAATGTACTTCATTTCCCAGATTCACTTAAGTTGCCGAGATATTTCCAAATGTCGCCAATCAACATTCCGACGGATACTTTAACTTAAACTCGATATACGACAGAGAGCTTTTCGCTACTAGAAGCATTGCTCTTAAATTACAACGCTAGCATATATTGTTAGCTCTGGCCAATAGAAAACAATTACTCATGAGTAAAGCCCAGTGACGTCATCAGCCGTCACTGTTGACATGTGCAATGTAAGCACAATCAACATACCAATCGCAGCAGCTGACGTTGATGTGCTCAGATTACAAGACTGATTATTGGTTCGACTCTGATTGAATCATTGGAATCGTTCAATCAAAATCCCTTGAATAAATAAAAAATGATTCACAGTCGGATCTTTTGATTCATGTATCGTGATTGAATCAAAACTTGCATAGAAACCAAACTGAATCGTTTCGTTGAATCAAACGATTTTTCATTGTTGTTTCAAAGTTGAATCAAACGTGAATGAATCAAAATTTGTTTTGATTCTTTGAATCGAAACGAATCATTTCTTAAAAATAGCCATGAATCAAACGGTGATTGAATCATTTATGTTCCGAAATGAATCGTGATTGAATCGTTCCCAAACATTTGAATCAATAACCAGTCTGGCTCAGACTTGAGGCCACAAACCGCCGCCCGCCACGGAGACAGAACTCCGTGTCTGGCTCAGAGGCCACATACCACCTCCCGCCACGGAGACAGAACTCCGTGTGAGGAGCACTGAGACTGACCGTGATCCGTCACCCCGACTGACAGGTACTCGGCTGGAGAAGTGGCCGTCGCCGGTGGCCGACCAGCTCCGTCTCCTGCAGTACATCACTGTGCCGGCCGGCAGACGAGAGATGACTCCGGCGCTCATCTGGAACGACGACGACGACGAGGAGGAGGTGCCCACCGTCGCCGACTGGCGCCACCCGCCCCTGAACTGAGCTGAACTGAGCAGCGGCACAGCAAGAGGGGACTCGGTCGCGAGGAGGAGGTGCCCACACGAGTCGCCACTGCGCACCCGGCCGCCTGACCACTGAGCTGAGCTGAGCAGCTCCGGGCACAGCAGAGGGACTCGGTCGCGAGGAAGGAGGTGCCCAACCGTCGCTCGACTGGCGCCACCCGCCCTGAACTGAGCTGAACTGAGCAGCGCAACAGCAGAGGGACTCGGTCGCAGGAGGAGGCGTTGCCCACCTGCCGGACTGGCGCACCCGCCCCTGAACTGAGCTGAACTGAGCAGCGGCACAGCAGAGGGACTCGGTCGCGAGGAGCGGCACGGGAAGGGTCTGACGATATTCAAATGCGACACGGGACCAGCGCTCGAAATCCACACAGGGACTATGTTCAAACAAGTGTTGCCGGACGCGTCGCTACAGTCGTGCAACTGTTCTGTCGGAGTCGGAGCTCTAGCTTTATCACAAATTTTCTTTCTATTTACATGTATTATTTATAGAGGTATTATTTATAGCGATGGGTGTGAATCCCGATATATGAGAGTATGACTTGCAATGGTGTGCATTTTGCTGATTTTATTTGTGTGTTTTACTGTTTTGTGATACAAATGTATCAGAAATTGGAACGATTGTACTGTTTCTTATGTATATACTTGCGTAGTTCATGGCCAGCTTGCATCGCTGTGTAGACTCGATGAGTTAGATCTTAGTGCTTTAAGATGGCGAGGCGTTGTTTAGAGATGTATTATGATGTTTGCACTGTATTGTGCGATGGTCTGCAGGATATTGTTAACATTGAGTGTATCCACTCCAACAACACGCTCACCAATCGTGACATGGCCACAGTCAGCGTCACTGCTCATCAGTGCCTCGGAACTGTACCGCCAGTGAT
>VOPJ01004734.1:0-13680 GCA_014673585.1 Semibalanus balanoides
CTAAAGTACCTAACATCAAACCAAATGCGTATTTTAACATGAAAATCCACATTAAAAATGTTGCAAAAGCATGCACGCAGATAAAACGGATATACGTTTTTTCGTCATTTCATTCGACTCCCTCAATAATTATCGGTGACGCCCTTGCGAGTTGGTATGAGATAAACGTTATTATTGATTACTTACGTGTGTATATGCTACGGAAATGCCAAATGGTGTTCTCTGTGTTTTAAAGTGATTTTTCCCCGATTTTTTACATTTTTTCCCCGATTTTTTGCCCGATTTTTTTTTCCCCGAAAAAAGTATTTAAGAAATCAGAAAAAATGTATTTTTTTCAGGAAAAAATAGAATCGTGTAATTTTTAATGCCAAATAAGGTGAAAAGCCCAAATCCGTGAAGAAAAAAAAATGGGGTACCTTTTCGCCGGAAAAAGTTGCCCCCCCCCCAAACCGAGGGGCTGGATCCGCCCCTGGCCATACCCATGCCCACCCAGTACCCATGAAAAGAACAAAACTATATATACCCAACCCAGACAATCGGAAGAATTGAGTGGGCTCCCATGAGTGTACCCAGCCCATGATAGTCCCTGATGGAGATGTCGCGCAAATATGCAATATTAAATGCATAAGCAGTTCCAGTTGATACATTGGTAAGATTCGTGTATCTGACACTTCTAAGCACCATTCTAAGCTAATAATGAGCTTGTGTCAGGTCAAGGTCATCTGAGGTCACAAGGTCAAACTGCAGATTACGGTCATTAGCAGTTGTAACACATATGTATGGGTTATTTATTCGACCTTAATGCAAAAAATTACATCAGAACATTTGTGCTTCCATATAAAAGAAGAAGAAGAAGAAAAAAAAACAGAAAAACGGAAATGTAATTTGTACTAGAGTTCGACATGGCTGCACTTTTCCTTAGCCTAGCCACCCCACAGCCATGGCATCACAGCCAAGCCAGCACAGCCACTCAATATAAATGGACTGGCCGTTGCCAGTTGTGAAGGATTTTTTAGAATTCATCATTATGTGTTTAGTTTCCAGTCTAACGCAGTTATGACAACATGCCAAAGGGCTTCTCTACACATGAAATTGGTTTGGTAAGATTCAATGCAGAAAAACAATCACAGGTAGACTATGCAGCCATAGCTCGTAGCCAAGCCATGATCTAGAGATTTTTCCAAGTCCGGCCCACCCCATTAGCCATGGGGTTCGGCCAGCCATGGGGATAGCCGCCCCATGTAGAACTCTAATTTGTACGCATGCTAATGAAGTCAGTCATTGTGTAAGATATGGACTTCACATTTGCTCAACACATTAAAGGGAGTGTGCCTACTCACATTGTTCATGTGGAGTTGTTGACACTAGTCTGTAGAACATATTTTCTGAATTTTTGCCATGTACTTATTTCCCCAGAATCACTTTAGTTGCTGAATATTCCAAAAGTCGCACAATCAAATTCTGGCGAATATTAACTATCAATAGTCGCCAGAGAGCTTTCGTTCACTAGTAAAGCATTGCTCTAAAATTACAACGCTAACATATATTGTTTAGCTTGGCCAGTGCGCCCAGCTATACGGTAACATTTCGTAGCTTCTTGTTTAAATAGTGAGCGAATGCGTTTTTTGAGTTTTTGAAACAAAAACACATGCAAAACAGAAAAATAAGTAAAATTCACTAACAGGGGCTCCAGAACGTGAATTTGATCGTAAAACCCAATAATCAAAGCAGTAGCTTCTTACCGTAATAAAAATATATTTGACATTTCAAAAGAGTAGGCACACTCCCTTTAACTGGACTCGTTTCGTTTTTGTCTCATATTTCATTTTTTGATGACTCCTGTGTTGTTTTTAAAATTGTATAGAAACAAAAAAAAGATGATTTGGATTTCTCGAAAATTTAATCTCCAGTATATTTCGAAAATCCTATAAAGCAGATTTATGGACGAAAGTCGAGACTAATATCTTTAGTTTGTGTAAATGATCATTTATTGTATCTTTATTTATTAAAAAAGGCATTTTCCGCAAACCCATATTTGTCAACAAAAACGCAGAACATGAAGTCACTCAAACGTCATTTTCGGTTGACTTATCAAAGCCCCTGTTTTTCTTTAGCCAACATTTTTCAAATGGATGTGATAAAGGGTACGAAACGTTTGGTGACGATACCGCAGTTATTACAGACGATACAGGAGATATTGCAAAATAACGGCAGGGGTATGTGTCCCAAAAACAACTATTTGTCCGCGCAAGCTGTCCATCCCAAAACGGGGTGATTCTTTACACAAATAATATGCTGACTATTTTTTGTCTCCCTCCTTTGCAGTTTGTTCCCCCCCCCCGGGTCTTCAAATGTCAGTGACCTCGACCCAAAAGGTAAAAAAAAATAGAAGGCGCCGTGCAGACCTCCTCGTACGCTCATTTGAAACCTTTTGCTAAGTAAAATCCACTTGTATTCAATCGAAATGCTCTAAGTTTAATAGTTTTCGTTCCATGAGTCATAAACCTCTACAAAAGCAATTTGTATGGTACTATACACTAAAGCTTGGTTTGAACTCATAAAGCGAAAACTATTCAATTTAGAGCTTTTTTAATAGTAAAGGAGCTTTAAAATTAGCACTTGCGGAGACCACTTGCAGTACGACTTCTTTGATTTTTGACCTTTTGGGTAGGGGTCACTGACTTTTGAAGGCCCGGGGGACTCAAATTCAAAGGAGGGAACACAAATTGGTCTGCATATTTTTGTGTAAACCTTCCCTCCCTAAGTCCACTGTTTTGGGTGGACAGCTTGCACGGAAAAACAATGTTTTTTGGCAGGGCGTGATAAGTAGACCCCTCCGATTTTTTTTTTTCAAATATTATCCCCCAAGTAACTTGTGGGTTGTAGGGCGCTAAGCTGTAAGTGCGCCACCATTCATTTTGTTCTTTAAACCATGGATGGATCCATGTTTAAACCAAGTCTTCTCACAGGATTTCGATCATTTTGACAACGAAGGGGTGTTTTTTATGATTTCGTATCGCAAATCTGACATTTATTTTTATACGTTTCGTTAAAGGGAATATACCACCTTTAACATTAGTTTTTAACTGAGATAGCCAGATTGTCGGGTGTACTGAAAAACCTCTAAATCTGTAATTTTTCCTTCCGAAACGACCTAGTTGCTGAGTTTGAACGCAAAAACTGTAGGGCATATTTGGGCATATTTTTAAAGGACAATATTCGTGACGTTTTGCATACGTCATAAGTAGTTACTCCACTGTGATTTCCACCGCACTTCGCTTTTTGAATCGTCCGCCCAGTATTTCAGTTACCTTGCGTCCGCCCCGTCCGCCACCGAAAGGTATTACTTGAACAATTGTAAAATGAATGTCAATTTTTACCTTTACTTACAGCCGTCTATGCTTATAAACAATTTAACTCCAGTGAATCGTTACTTATGAATCGAGCTGTTTTAGGGCCTATAACTGATTGAGTCACTGCCGTTTTCTCGGGGGGCAGGCTCTGAACCGTGATCGAATCGATCAGAGCTCAGGTAGAAGTCATGATTGTGTTGACAACAAACACTTAGAGAGCCGATTGAGTCGGGTTCATCGCTCAGTCAACAACAATTAAGCTTAAAATGAAACCTTTAAAACTTCGGGTTTTTAACCAAGTAGGCAATACCTATTAATAATTTCAATACGCAATGCAGGTGTAGGACTATTAAATAACTTTATTTCTGAATTGTAAATACAGTCTTAGCTCGTGTTGTGATTGAGTCGTTATATGAATCAAAAATGATGTAATGAATTGCCTCGAGTCCGCCGGCACAGTATTGCCGAGCTGAGCTATATCGCAGAGCTGCTGGGAGATACAGCTCATACTCAACCCTGCGGCTGTAGCGAACTGACAGTCGGATAACCGTTTCACTCTTGACTCACGTGCTATTGTAAACTGAATGAATCGGCTCACTCCATGAATCGCCCCTAAAGCCGTCAGACTCATGAGTTGATTCATGACTCCACTTTGAGTCGGTCACATATCTGCGCTGTGGGTGCCAGAAACGATGTATTCTGCGTATGAGTCGCTGTCCTGGTTCGTGGCTCGTGACGTCATCACGTCCTCGATATCAGGGTCGCTGTTCGACCTTCATGCACGCCCTTCGTTCATTGCTCCCATCGGTAGATACTACTAACATGATGCACACATTTGTATTTACTACCCTCAACTGTAAGGCGAATACTCAATGCCTCCCCTCCACTACATTATGGACCCGTCCATTCACACGCGACCAGTTCAATCACCCCCGCCCCACCATGCAGCACCATCCAGCTGTCCCTCTCGTGTCACGTCACACATGTTTACAACAAGTCGGCTGCGCTGCGCCGGCCTGACATCTCAACTGTTCCGTCCCCCGACATCCGACCTCCCTGGCACCCCACGCATAACATCCATAACATCCCGTCCCTAGCCTCTAAGCCCATCACACCCCTCATTTACCCCACTCAGCCCCGCTCATTCGTCCCCGCTCAGTCATTCCCTCCCCACCGGCGAGCAAAGCTATTAACCCTGCCGCCGGGACGGAGCGGCTGGTCATCCCTCCCCGCTCTGATGACCTCCCCGCGCATACTACTCACTGGTTCGATCAATTAGTACACACCCCTCCCCATCCATCCCCACTCACCCTGTCCCTCCCCTCACTGACCGACATATCGGATCATTACAGCGGAACCGTCGGCCAGCCGAGCCCTGTCGTCCCTACCCTCTCTCAAACACAGACTCTCACAAACATTCTCCGACCGCCTTCCACTGCGCCCACACAAACACTATGACCGCCTCTCCACAACGCCTTCACAAACACTCTGTGCCCGGCTCTTAAGTACGTGATTCATTATCCTCCCCTGTTCCCTCATCAGTCGGACCCATTACATCGCTCCCCAAATTCACCCCTCCCCATACCATCCCCACTCAGTTCGTTTCCCTCCCCCCCCCCACTGGACAAAGTCAATGCCCGCGGCCGCCTGCCCACAGCCGGACCGCCCCCTCCCACGTCTTGAAAACATACCTCTCTGGGTCAGTCAGGGACGGGGCGATGGGTGGGATCACAGACCGTATAGTGGATGAATAAAAGGACACCTTGGAACTGGTGAGAGTCGAGCAGTACTTTTAACTTGAGTATTGTCAATATTGCGGAGCAGTCTGAGGGGGGTCGAGTCTTGCCCCATCCGACACCGTCCGCGACTGCACGAATGTGACCCAGAACCAGGGTGGCCAGAGAGACACGCTGGAGGACCCAGCTATCACTCACCATGATCGAGCTGAAGCTTCCCTCTCTCTGGCCACTGGTCTGTCTTGTGGTCTGGTCATGACTCCCGCCAACTTCAAAATCATCCCTCTATATACTGATTCACTTCCGCCGCCTATGTCCTTATGGTGTCCGAGTATCCAGATCCGCGTTTCCCGCCAACAATTGATTGGCGGCGGCACCCCACCGTTTCTCCCTTCCTTTCGGCGACAGCTTGCTCAGTGTCTTCCTAGGCTTGTTATCGGAGCTTCCGCCGACACCCAGCGCCAACTAGATCTTCCGGTCCTGATCACCCGGTCCTTTCCGCCTCGTGTTAGTGAGTTATTATGGCTGGTTATCTGAGACACGTGTCTAATCAGCTCCATCCTTCGCTGTGTTTGCTCATGAGCATGGCGCGACTTTTCTGGTCCGACCCCTCGCTTCTGGGAGCCCCTCCGCTTAATCGTCCGGAGGGTGTAAAGTCCGGGCCGGACGCTCGCATCCCGCTCAGTTCTGCTCCGGACACGCTCCTGTGTTTGCTAATACGACATACGTCCCCACGCCGTGCAGCCACGTCGCACCCTCTCCGGCGGAATTCCGGTTCGCTACCATTTGCTGCTGGCATCTGGTCCGTCGGATGTTTGATCTTGGGCTGGCGGCGTAGCGTACCTGCCCTGGTTTTCACACCAGGCGGTTTGGGGCTGTTGTGTTTGCTTGTCCTCGACGGTGCTAAAATCTGGTGGCGTCCCGCCCGTTACACCTCGGCAGCGTGACGATCCTTTGTTAGCCGTATACCCACTGCACTGAGAGACGCTCGAGACTCTGTAGAGTTCTATGGAAACCGTACAGCGCTAATACTGTCTCTGCAGAGAGCCACACTTTTGGAGACGCTTTCACAACATGAAAATGTCTCAGGTTCTCATTAAGAAGACATTTTATCTTCGCTGAGAATGTATCAGTGTTGCGTACAATTCTCAATGAACATATTTTGGACCATGTAGATCGCGAGCATTCTCCACCGATATAACTTAGTACACACAAATGGTCTCAGGTCCTCATTATGAAGACACTTTATCTTCGCTGAGAATGTATCAGTGTTGCGTAACATTCTCAAATTAACTTAAATTTTGAGACCATGTAGATCGCGAGCATTCTCCACCGAGATAATTTAGTTCACATAAATGGTCTCAGTTTCTCATTATGAGGACACTTTATCTTCGCTGAGAATGTATCAGTGTTCGTAACGTTCTCAAAGAACTTATTTTCTTTTGATTTAGAGAGAGAGACCGCTTCGGTCCTGGCGCATCATTGCGCAGTCGTGGGTTAAGGGAGAAGGGTTAAAGTGGGTCATACTAGCTGCTGACAGAGCAACCGCTTCATGAACAGGCCCTCAATTGCAGGATGAAGCTGCGAGGGGTGCCCACGCCATGCCGATGGCCTCCAACTCTAGAGAAACAGCTCGTGGGCCGTCACTTGACCGGTGGTCAGCAGCCTTCATACCCGGGTATGCGATAAATTTTCAACATTTGACATTTGACAATTTGTTGGTTCGGCACTTCGGCCTGCTCAGGCCATTTCGTGCCATGAAAAATTGAGCATATGAGCATACCTTTGGTTTGGTTTGTTTAGGGAGAGACCGCTTCGGCCCATTCGGACCATTGCGCAGCCATGGATGACAAGGAGAAGGGGTGAAAGTGGGTCATAGAACCGCTGACCGGGCAGCCGCCCCATGAACAGGCCCTTCCCCGCAGGACGAAGCTGCGAGGAGGGCCCACGCATGAACGACGGCCACCACTCCCGGGGGACGGCTCGAGGGCCGTCACTTGCCCGGTGGCCAGCGGCCACAGACCCGGGTAAACGTCCGGCGTGTGACAGGGATAAGGGAATCGGGCAAGTCAGGAGGATTAAAAGGGTGGATGATATAATACCGCTTCATGAACATATATATCATAATAAAGAAGCAAATTGAAATGAAGTGAGACGGAACAAAGAGTGATAACAAAGACCGAGTGAATGTAAGTCAAGATAGTCGACGCAGTATTCTTGAGCGAGCCGTGGCACGGCACGATGATCAATAGTCGAGAGGCTATGATACGAAAAACGGCGATAATAACATAAAACATTGCGCGCGCGGGATGTGATGAATGGAGAGAGGACTTGTAAAGCCATGTAGGATTAAAGGTTACTCAAGCAGGAGACCATAGTAGAGTTCGTCAAGGTTTTTCAAGCAGCATGACGCAAAAAAGGCCGGCCCGTTCAATCCTCGTTTCGGGAAAATTTTGAGAATGTGGGGAAAACTTTGAGAATGTGGTAAGACTGGACTGATAGTCTCGTAGACAAATACCAACATCGATATAATGTAATACTCTCAGACAAACCATCCACTGAAAGTCTCGAAATGGAGACCGTGCAGACTTCTCATGGACTTCTCAGATTTCTCATGGAAGATAATTTAGCTAAAGTTATAAAAAAGTGTTTCTGAGTGTGCGCGCTCACCTGAATGGTCTGTCGAGCGGAGAGGTATGCCCATGCACTAAATGATGAAAAAGTCGTCTGTAAGGTGATTCTATGTAAGCAACGTTACAGTGACGCCACTGGTGTCTCATGAAAAAGTTTAGCTGAACCTTGTCCGCCCCTGTAGAAAGGTTGGATATTTTGTGCGCCCCCGTAGCTCAGTGGGAGAGCGCTGGACATCTGACCTATCCCGGTAGTGGGAGCCCGGGTTCGAGTCTCTTCGGCGCTCGTTATTTGCTCCTGACTGGGATGGCCTGCGGCTGGTGGCAGCGGTCGCACTCAAGGCCAGGTCAGGTGACGTCAGTGGGCGGGGCGGACCGTGTCCAGGTATGTCGGGCACGTACAACTTTCGTCTCTAAATTCTGCCGACCAGCAGGAATTGTGCGATCGGTTGGTGAGATCAGGACCAGCGCAACAAGCTCTGCTTAGCGCGGGTCCTCGGAAAGCCATCCATACAAAAAACATTCGGACTAAGTTTATAAAAAAATATCCCAGCCCCAAGGGTTAGGTTTGAATCTCCATCAGCAGTGATATGTTAAAACGGATAGGTAAGGTTCTATTAGGATCCATCCAGAAGGTTGCAGACGTGATAAGCGGACGAAAAATTGCAGACGAATATTTTGCATGCACTGTTCTGTTGCACTTGAAGCAGCACAGGCTTCTCTACCCAGCACGGTGGTAAGTAACATGGCCATTGGCCATAGGCCGCAAAGAAATCACATTTTCACAAGACGTTTTCATTTGTGCTCTTTGCCAGCTGTGAGAGCTACAGGGACGTAGCCAAGGTGGAAGGTACGGAGGTCATGGCCCTCTAAGCAAAATAAACATTCACACTTAGATAAGAATGAGATTTCTCCGAAAACCCGAACCTACCCCCCCCCCCCGCCCCAACCCCGGTCAGCAGCATATGGCTGAGGAGCAAAATGTGTTTTTCCGACGTGGCCCCCTCCTGAGCAAAATCCTGGCTACGTGCCTGGAGAGCTAGCCACCGGTGAAATGCACCGCTGGCATTTTGACAATTATCCACCCCTGAATTTGTATTAGCAAAGAGCAATGAGCGGTCCTGAATTTATATCGACTCATGTCTCTGCTCGCTTAACTCAAACCATAAAATAACTGGCCATCGGAGAAATTCAGCAATGCAATGTGGGCGTCGCACATGACACATACGATCTTGTACCGGTCGGGAACAAGACAAACCTCAGCTATCTCCGCGCTGTACACTGTACCTACAGTGTACAGCCTTTGCGACAAGCCAGCCTAGCCGGACTCCTCAGTCGGTATCGACCGGCACTGCACTGCACTGGAAATTCCGCGGGACATTCCGAACTTATGTATGCAACAGGGTATGTAATATGTATGATGTACAACAAAGGAGCTGAAGTTCATTATTGGCCACGAACGTCTGAATACTTAAATTATTGATTTCCACACGGACTTGTTGGACGCTGAACGTCAACGGGGTCTACTGAAGTGACAGGTCTTCCGAAGTGGCAGTAACTCACAATAACCAAAGGAACCTCCCAGACCAGGGGCGTAGCCAGGATTTTGACCGGGGGGCAAATGGGATCAGGGGGCCCTTGTAGTCAATGTGGGCCCTCATAACCTAAACAGTACAGTATGCTGTACAACAATGGCACATGAGTTCTTCAGGATTTTTTGGGAGGGAGGTTAGGAGTCAAAATCTCAAAATTAGGAAAAGCTGAGATAAAGATGTGGAAAAATTTGCAATTTGCTAAACAAAAATATTTTTTACTTACGATTTTTCAAACATTTATAGTTTTTCACCGAAATTCGCATCAATGCGTCACATTGCGTATGGTGTGGACCTCTAAACATGTTATTGTGCGTTTAAAGGGACTGTCCCACCTTAACATTAGATTTGAGTTGAGATAGCCAGTTTCCGTGCTTGGCATTGCAATTATGTATGGTATAAGTTAAAACAACCACCGAGGTCGATCAGAAAGACAATTTGAGTTTGTTTTGACAATCTCCAACAAAGAACCTATAGTGGTATTAGCCATTAGGGTTCTTATTCGATGTCGTCATCTCTCTTTACCAATGTTTGTGGAAGGAACTTGTTTACATTGGCTGTACATAAGCATACACTAGTCAACATATAGCAGCGTGAAGGGTTTTCTTTATTTCCCAAAATCCTTCATATGAACGTCATAGCCCAAATTAAGAAGTATTTTTTTATGAAATTGAGCACTGTTAGTGAGAAACAAATGTCATAATCGTATTAGGCAGCAATTACTTAATATTTAGCACCACATGTGGCGTACATTTGAGAACTTTTGAAAAGGTGGGACAGTCCCTTTAAAAATGCTGTAAAAAGTGTTAAGGCTACTTTCATATATTCTTGGTCAAAATAGTTTGCTTTAACATTTTGTATCGCACTTAAAAAGCACAATAACATTTTAGAGGTTATCGCCATACGTAATGCAATGCATTGATTTGATGCATCAGACTCAAAATTTTCGCGCCGTTCTGCGGCGCAATTCAATTCGCAGTTCCAGGTCTTGAGCCTAAGCAATATTCGAAATTGGTATAACTGATTTCAGATTGGTGTCGGTGGTTCCAAAGTTGATAGGGCAGTTTGCTAACTTCAGCTCCTAAAAGTTGGTATGGCTCATGCTATTCATCCATTTTGTTTGGCGGGCTTTCAACTCTGTATGCCCTGTCTGTCTGTATGTCTGTATGCCCTGTCTGTCTGTCTGTCTGTATGCCCTGTCTGTCTGCCCTGTCTGTCTGTCTGCCCTTTGTGTCTGTCTGCCTCGTCTATCTGTCTGTCTGCCCCGTCTGTCTGTCTGTCTGACCTGTCTGTCTGTATGCCTGTATGTCTGTCTTTATTTGGCCCTGTCTGTTCTGTCTGTTTGCCTGTCTGTCTGTCTATTTTCCTACCTGTCTGTCTGTCTTCCCTGTCCGCGTCTGCCCCGCCGTCTGCGCCTGCCCTAGTCTGCTGCCCGTCTGCCTCGCCCCGTGTACCTGCCCGTGTCTTTGGTCCGTGTCTGGTCCGTGTCTGTCCCGTGGTCTGTCCCGTGTCTGTTGTGTCTGCTCCGTGTTGTTCCTGCTGTTCTGTTACTGCCTCTGTGGTCTGCCTATGTGTCTGCCCTCTGTGTTGCTCTGTGTTGCTCTGGTGTTGCTTGTGGTCTGCTGCTTGTCTGCTCTGTGTCCTGCCTCTTGTTGTTCTGCCTCTGGTGTCTGCCTCTGTGTCTGCTCTATGTCTCTTCTGTCTCTGTCTTTGTGTCTGTGTCTGTGTCTGCCATGTCTCTGTGTCTGTATCTGCCTGTATCTGTGTTGCTGTTCCCTGGCTCTGTGCTGTGTCTGCTGTCTGTCCTGTTCTGTGTCTTCCTGTAATGTGTCTGCCCTGTGGTGTCTTTGTCTGCCCTGTCTTGTCTGTCTGTGTTTTTTGTTCATGTATTCTGTGTCTGTTATCTTGTTCTGTATCTGTGTCTTGTATCTGTTGTCTTATCTGTGTTGTATCTTGTGTCTGTATTGTGGTCTGTATTTGTGTCTGTTTGGTGTCGTGTAATTGTGTCTGTTTTGTGTCTGTATCTGTGTTGTAATCTGTCTGTGTTGTGCTATTCCCTGTCTGTGTCTGTTTTTGTGTCTCTTCTGTGTCTGTTTTTGTGTCTGCCCTTGTCTGTGTCTTGTGTCTGCCTGTCTGTGTCTGTGTTGCCCTGTCTGTGTTGTGGTCTGCCCTGTCTGTATCTGTAGTCTGCCCTGGTCTGTGTCTGTGTCTGCCCTGTCTGTGTCTGGTGTCTGTGTCTGTGTCTTGTGTCCTGTGTCTGGGTGTCTGTGCCTGACTGCTGACCTGCCTGACTGCTGACCTGCCTGACTGCCTGACCTGCCTGACCTGCCGTACCTGGCCTGACCGTGCCTGACTGCCTGACTGCCTGACTGCCTGACTGCCTGACCTTGCCCTGAACTCCTGACCTGCCTGACCTGCCTGATCTGCACTGAACCTGCCTGAACTGCCTGACCTGCCTGACCTGCCTGACCTGCTAACCTGCTGACCTGCCTGACGGGCCTGCCCTGACTGCCCTGACTGCCTGACCTGCCTGACTGCCTGACCTCCTGACCTGCCTGACCTGCCTGAACCTGGCCTGACTGCCTGACACTGCTGACTGCTGCTGCCTGACTGCCTGACCTGCCTGACCTGCCTGACCTGCCGGGACCTGCCTGACCTGCCTGACCTGCTGCCTGACCTGCCTGACTGCCTGACCTGCTGACCTGCCTGACTGCTGAGCTGCACCTGCCTGCTGATTGTGTCCTGACTGCCTGACCTGCCTACCTGCCTGACCTGCCTGAACTGCTGACTGCCCCTGACCTGCTTCAGACCTGCCTGAACCTGCTGACCTGCCTGACCTGCCTTGACCTGCCTGCACCTGCCTGACCTTGCCTGACCTGCCTGACCTGCCTGACCTGCCCTGACCTGTTCCTGACTGCCTGACTGCCGGTGACCTGCCTGAACCTGCTGACCTGCCTGACCTGCCTGACCTGCCTGACCTGCCTGACCTGCCTGACCTGCCTGACCTTCCTGACCTTCCTGACCTTCCTGACCTGCCTGACCTGCCTGTCCTGCCTGTCTGCGTTTGTGGATTTGTCTTTATCTGTGTGTCTGCCTCTGTCAAGAGCAATGTCTGTGAGCTTTGCACTTCATCATTGACTGGAGGTCACAAATTATCATAAGTGTAGATTATTTATGCCCCATTAGATGTGCGAAAATGGTGGCGCTTCAGCTGAACTAAAAAAGTAAGAAATAGGAGAGATACCACTTTAGACTTCCCTCCTTCCCAAACGGCGCGGCACGGGCTGCCGGCGATGCCATGTGTGCTACTACTAGTTTAGTGTTGATTAATGTTCCCATTATTCAATCTTTTTGTCACTTTCCAGGAGTGGGATTATAATGGACGGTTTTGAGCCCTGCGACAGTGGCGGTCTGCAGTTGCCTGCCCGACTCCATTTCTTTTGTGGGCTCTCATTCACATCTTGCTCGACGCATCAAATGAGCAGCGCACCGAGAGCTGCTGTGTGCAACCAAATATTACCAGGTTGTATGTAATTGAAACTATGGCGATACAAAAGCAGTAGTGTTTCGGTTTGGCAATGCCAAAATGAGGTAGTGGCTCTGTTAGTGAGGCTTTGTTGGTGTGGGACGCACGCCGTTCGTTGATGGAAACGGCGTGCGGAAGCTTGCCAGATTGCGGCGGGCTAAAAGTGGTGCATCTCTTGTCTTGTTTGTTCTTCGTTTACCTTTTTTGTCATAATGTAGTCATTGTGTCGTGGTTAAAGTTAATGTTACCATAGACGACCAGTAACGGCGCCATGTCGTTATCCCGAGGGATTTATTTTTGCAGTACTGAGATGGCTATCAAACGGCCTGCTGTGGTCATGTGAATCGTTCGGGTCAGGCAGCCCGACCTGCCGCGTTTGGGGCGGGGGTTGGGGTCTGTCTGGCCCCATCTACCCAGTCCTCTGACTAGCAGCAGCTCCCTTTGTGCCGTCGTGTTATGTTCATAATACAAAGAAAGAGATGTCCCACGGTTTGTATTGGTCGTGTTGACCGCAAAGAGAGGCAAAAGGAGCACCGATATATGAACTGCTAAGGGTTCTTAAAGAACCTTATATTAAACCGAGGAGAAGTTTCCTATGGGGTTTCGGATACCAATTGATATATAAGCAAAGGTCTCAAAGAACGCTAAAAGCAGCTTTGACACCATGCATGGTTTTTTAACGCATTCCCTATACTTGGAAAAGGTATCCACGCAGCTGCAGGTTTCCGAGACCCTTATTGGTTTGCTTTGAAAAGCTCAAAGGGGTCTATTATTTTAAAGTTTTCAAGGTATTGTTTTGTAATTCGCGAAAAGGGTTGCAAATCTGTGACTCTTTTTCAATCA
>VOPJ01004735.1:0-13486 GCA_014673585.1 Semibalanus balanoides
ACTTTGGAATATCTCAGCAACTAAAGTGATTCTGGGGAAATGAAGTACATGGCTAAGTTCAGAAAAATCTGTTCAACAGACTAGTGTCAACAACTCCACATGACCAATGTGAGAAGGCACACTCCCTTTAACTAATCGTAAGTCAGGGACCTCGTTTGAACCGTGAAACTGCATGACCCCGGTGGAACATTGCATAAAGTAAAACAGATGTAAAATGCGAAACCAGCACCACAAAATGTCTTTAAAATGCCTGAGACCAAAAAAGTCCTAACATGTCATCGTAGGTCACAATCTCAGTGAAACTCATAAATGTCACCTGTTACACCTATGCAGTGTGCAATTGCATGCATATGCTCATAAGCAGCACAAACTCGGAAACTGCATAAGTTGCAAGCACTAATACTACAGGACGCTAATTGCGTCTGAAATAACCTTGAGAAACAGGTCATGAGTTACGGGTCATGGGGATAGTAGTTAAAAAATCCAGAGGATGTGTCATATTGTTCAAAAGTAGGGCGATGCAAGTTTCATCGCAGTTAATTGATAAATACAAAAGTTATTTTCGAAAACCAATGGGGATGGCACCAACCACCCTCCTCTGCACTGGCGACGGCTAATTTGCTACGCACACCACTAGCGAGTTCAGAAAGCTCACGTCGACATATTTAATGAAACGTCATTGGGAAGCATGACCTGCCATCTGCACCCCATGGTTCATCCACGGATGACATTTTCCAGCTAGCCAGCCCACAAAACACGGCAAAGCCGAGTCGTCACCGGCGAAATCTCGGCTATCATCTGGCGTAATGTGTCGCCTTTCCACACTGGCTGGTGTGATTACACCCCCGGAACCGCTGAGAATGAGCCCTCAGAGAAATAACAGCACGCGCTCCGGTATCTCGCCCGTCTGCGTCAGATAGAGAGAGGGAGAGGATAAAAGGTGGAGAGGGGAGAGGAGGGAGGAAGGAGGAAAGATGAGAGAGGAAAGAGGAGAGAGGAGGAAAGGAAAGAGGAGGAAAGGAGAGAGGCGGAGAGGAGGAAAGGAGAGAGGAGGAAAGGAGAGAGGAGAAGAAGAGGATAAGAGGAGAAGAGGAGAAGAGGAGAAAGAGAAGAGGAAAGAGAAGAAGAGAAGAAGGGAGAAGAGGAAAGAGGAGAAGAGGAGAAGAGGAGAAGAGAGAAGAGGAGAAGGAGGAGAAAAGGAGAAAGAGAGAAGAAGGAGAAGAGGAGAAGAGAGAAGAGGAAGGAGGAGAAGAGGAGAAGAGGAGAAGAGGAGAAGAGGAGAAGAGGAGAAGAGGAGAAGAAGAGAAGAGGAGAAGGAGTGACATCAGCGAACTGAAGAAGAAGAGATAATTTAAAGCGAAGCCGATAGGAAGAGAGAGAAACGAGACTTTCCGCTGTCAGTACAGAGTGTATCCCTGGGCGGCGGGCGGCGGGCGGCGGGCGGCGGATGGCGGGCGGTGAGCGGCGGGCGGCGGCTGTGGGCGGTGAGTGTGGAGGCTGTGGGCGGTGGGCGGTGGCTGTGGGCGGTGAGTGTGGAGGCTGTGGGCGGCGGGCGGAGGCTGTGGGCGGTGAGTGTGCAGGCCCTGACGCAGCGCCGAGGGGCGTCATCAGGCGCGGGGCTGTCGAGCACCCGCTGACAGACGCCATCCATACCCGCCTCAGGAAGCCGGCGCTGTGATCAAAGCCGACACTTTTTCCTGTCGGCTGCCATTAATAACCGTGGCTGGCTTTGGCTGTCGTATTATTGCGGGGAAGAGGGCCCCGATGTATTATCTTGAGACCTGAAGAATCACTTCAAGTACAATATATCATGACTCTAATGTCCTTATGTATCACATAGATATTAAGTGTTGAAAGTACCACGACAATATTTACCCTTATAGTTTCACTTGTAGATGAAACCCGATGCATAATAATTCAGGCTGTAATTCGTCATATATTGTTAACTTCCCTCAGTGAAACAAATTGTGTGTGTTTGTGCTGCTTGGAAAGTCATCAATTCAGGTAATGCAGATTACATACTGCCTGCACTTACGATGAACTGTCGCAATCACAACAATCATAGGCTGATTGCCTGGATCTCTGTTGGCAACGCAGGCAAACACAATGACGACGCAGTGCGGCACGGCGGCGCAGATGATATCTGAGTTAGGGACACGGCAGTTAGAGCTCTGTTAATGACCTTATATTACATCCAATTAAATAGTTTTGCGTCGATTTAATGAATTCCCAGTATTTCCGCTGTTTAACCGCTCGATCTATACTCCGGAGCGTATTATGTGTGTATCATAAATGCATGAAATTGCACACCATATCAATTACCTTGCAGTCCTGCTACTCACCCCTCAGCTCAGCCCAGTTACCTACTCTCAGCCCAGTTACCTACTCTCAGCCCAGTTACCTACTCTCAGCCCATTTACCTACTCTCAGCCCAGTTACCTACTCTCAGCCCAGTTACCTACTCTCAGCCCAGTTACCTACTCTCAGCCAGTTACCTACTCTCAGCCCAGTTACCTACTCTCAGCCCAGTTACCTACTCTCAGCCCAGTTACCTACTCTCAGCCCAGTTACACTACTCTCAGCCCAGTTACCTACTCTCAGCCCAGTTACCTACTCTCAGCCCAGTTACCTACTCTCAGCCCAGTTATCCTACTCTCAGCCCAGTTACCTACTCTCAGCCCAGTTACCTACTCTCAGCCCAGTTACCTACTCTCAGCCCAGTTTCCCAGCCCTCGGCCCAGTTGTCAACCCTCAGCCCATTTAGTTCGGTGGGCTCAAACCACGTGAGATGCACCATTCGAAAGCTGAGCTCACGCGGAATCCAGCGGTGTATTTTATTTTCAAGAACCTTCGAGGGCATTTTTTTTATCGACATTTTGTCCGAAATCGTGCCTCTTTCGTTTGGTCAGGGCTATCACGTACGATATAGCGAAAATGCAGACAAATGACACGTCTACCGATTCGCCATGCTCTGCATGTCATGGTCTCAGATAATGCAAAGCCATTAGATGGTTTGGTTGGTTGCATGGCTGCATCAAAGCCAAGCGCTCCCGTAAACCATGGTTTCAGCCATGGTGATTCAGGGAAAACCAAGCTTCTGACAAATTAGTTGGGTTAGTTAAATACACTATCCAAAACCACCTTCATCACATCACACGACGAAACCGGGGGATATGATCGGCGAAGCAATGCTTCTCTCCTTCGTAAAGTTGTAGCTGTTTGTCTCCTCCATGGGGTGGCCCTCGGCCCTCCAAAGGTACCCTCGGCCCCCATAGCCACTTTTCGATTAAGTGGCCCATCTCACCGCACATTCGATGAATAAATGTAGGGCCGTGTGTCAGCATTTGGCTGACACGACCAATAATGAATGGGTTTCTCGAAAACATGCCGACGTTGAGCCGATATCAGACCCATGCTTGGTAGGACGACAGCACGAGTTTGGTGCATTTCGTTTCGAAAGCAATATGCCACGTTTACGTGGTATGAGCATGATTCGAAAGTTACACAAAACAAAACAAAAAGACTTAGCGATTTTACATTTTTGACACGAATTTAGACGAGCTATCTAACGGCATTTGTAGATTTTGCCTAATCCCCATTCGAGCCGAGTTCAGGGGGGGGGGGGGTCGTCCCCTGAGCAAACTAATTTACACTAGATAAAATGCGATTCTGTTGACGACCCTGCCCCCTCCCCCTCCCCGGTCAACAACATTTGGCTGAGGAGTAAAACATGATTCTACCACTGACGTCCCCCATGATGAAAGTCCTGGCTACGTGCCTGCGATTAACCATATATGTCTTAGCAACATTTTTTTTTTAATTGCCCCCCCCTCTAAGTATGAATCCCTTAGCCAAGGCCCTGCCTCCCCCTCTCCGTAAGTTGCATCATTACAAATATCCTTTAAGTGCCGGTTGTGGCAGAGCTTCATTTTCTGCGAGTTCTACGCAATGCCGTCTTTATTGTTTAGATTTAAGCGTAAAACTCATCCACTGAAAACAATCACTGCAACCGTAGCCGCCCGTAGCCGTAACCTAGTGCAACCGCAACTGCCCGTAACCATGACCTTGGGCGGTAAACGCAACCGTAACTACCCGTAACCGCGGTTAACCACGGTCAACCGTGGTTTCACCGCCCGACTGCACGTGCACAGTGTATCTCTCTAGGGCTGACTTCGAGAGAGCTTGGGTTTGATGCAGCCGTGCAACCAACCAAGCCATCTAATTCTAAAGGCATTGCATTGTATGATAGCTTGACGTGCAGAACATGACGAATCGGTAGACATGCCGTTAGTCTGCTTTTTCAACATACCATACGCGATAGCCCTGGCCAAAGGAAAGGAGCGCGATTTCGGACAAAATGTTGATAAAAAATCCCTCCATATGTTTTTTGTTTAATTTGCTTTGCTCCATTCCGCGTGAACTCAGCTTTCGAATGGTGCATCTCCCGTAGTTTGAGCTCTCCGAAACCTTCTAACGAACCGTGTCCTCAGGCAAGTTATCCGCCCATCAGCCCAGCTACCCTCAGCCCAGCTGGCCAGTCTCAGTCCTCAGCCCAGCTGACTAGTCTCCGCCCTCAGCCCAACTGGCCAGTCTCAGCCCAGCTGGCCAGTCTCACCCCTCAGCCCAGCTGGCCAGTCTCATCCCTCAGCCCAGCTGGCCAGTCTCAGCCCAGCTTGCCAGTCTAATCCCTCAGCCCAGCTGACTAGTCTCAGCCCTCAGCCCAGCTGGCCAGTCTCAGTCCTCAGCCCAGCTGACTAGTCTCAGCCCTCAGCCCAGCTGGCCGTCTCAGCCCAGCTGGCCAATCTCAGCCCCTCAGCCCGCTGGCCAGTCTCAGCCCATCTGGCCAGATCTCATCCTCAGCCCAGCTGACTAGTCTAGCCTCAGCCCAGCTGGCCAGTCTTTCAGCCCAGCTGGCCAGCTCAGCCCTCAGCGCTGGCCAGTCTCAGCCCTCAGCCCAGGCTGGCCCAGTCTCAGCCCTCAGCCCCGCTGGCCGTCTCACCCCTCAGCCCAGCTGGCCAGTCTCACCCCTCAGCCCCGCTGGGCCAGTCTCAGCCCTCAGCCCAGCTGGCTTAGTCTCATCCTCAGCCCCAGCTGGCCAGTTCTCAGCCCAAGCTGGCCAGTCTCACCCCTCAGCCGCAGCTGGCTAGTCTTATCCTAGCCCCAGCTGCTCAGTCTCAGCCCAGCTTGCCAGTCTAATCCCTCAGCCAGCTGACAGTCTCAGCCCTCAGCCCAGCGGACCAGTCTCAGTCCTCAGCCCAGCTGACTGTCTCAGCCCTCAGCCAAAACTGGCCCAGTCTCGTTCCAGCTGGCCAGGTCTGCACGCCTCAGCCCAGTGGCCAGTCTCAGCCCTCACCAGCTGCCAGTCTCACCCCTCAGCCCAGCTGGCCAGTCTCAGCCCTCAGGCCCAGCTGGCCAGTCTCACCCTCAGCCAGCTGGCCAGTCTCAGCCTCAGCCCAGCTGGCCAGGTCTCACCCCTCAGCCCAGGCTGGCCAGCTCAGCCCTCAGTGCCCCAGGCTGGCCAGTCTCAAGCCCTCCGCCCAGCTGCCAGTCTCACCCCTCAGATCCCAGCTGGCCAGTCTCAAGCCCAGCTGGCCAGTTCCTCCCCTCAGCCCAGTGGCCAGTCTCAGCCTCAGGCCCAGCTGGCAGTTCTCAGCCCCAGCCCAGTGGCCAGTTCTCATCCCTCAGCCCAGCTGGACTGTCTTCAGCCCTCAAGCCCCACAGCTGGCCAGTCTCAGCCCAGCTGGCCAGTTCATCCCTCCAGCCCAGCTGGCAGGTCTCATCCCTCAGCCCATCTGCCAGTCTCAGCCCCAGCTGGCCAAGTCTCAGCCTCAGCCAGCTGGCCAGGCTCAGCCCAGCTGGCCAGTCTCTCCGCTCAGCCCAGCTGGCCAGTCTCCACCTCAGCAGCTGGCCGTGCGTCAGCCCTCAGCCCAGTGGCCAGTCTCAGCCTCAGCCCAGTGGCCAGTCTTCATCCCTCAGCCCAACGGCCAGTTTCAGCCCAGGCTGGCAGTCTCAGCCTCAGCCAGTGGCCGTCTCATCCCTCAGCCCAAGGTCAGTCTCAGCCCAGCTGGCCGTTCAGCCTTCAGCCCAGCTGGGCCAGTCTCAGCCCAGGCGCCAGTCTCAGCCCTCAGCCCAGCTGGCCAGTCTCATCCCTCAGTCCAGCTGGCCAGTCTCAGCGCTCAGCCCAGCTGGCCAGTCCAAGCCCTCAGTCCACTGGCCAGTTCAGCCCTTCAGCCCAGCTGGCAGTCTCACCCCTCAGCCAGCTGGCCAGTCTACACCCTCAGCCCAGCTGACAGTCTCAGTTCCTCAGGCCCAGCTGGTCAGCTTCAGCCCTCAGCCCCAGCTGGCCAGTCTCAGCCCAGCTGGCCCAGTCTCTCCCCTCAGCCCAGCTGGCCAGTCTCACCCTCATCCCTCAGCTGGCCATCTCAGACCCTCAGCCCAGCTGGGCCAGTCTCAGCCCTCACCCAGCTGGCTAGTCTCACCCCCAGCCCAGCTGGCCAGTCCTCAGCCCTCAGCCCAGTGGCCAGTTCATCCCTCAGCCCAGCTGGTAGTCTCAGCCCTCAGCCCAGCTGGCCAGTCTCAGCCCTCAGCCCAGCTGGCCAGTCTCACCGTGGACCCAGTCACCGCTCTACTCAGGCCGGGATTTACGCGATGGCTCCGAATCAGGGAATTAGCCGAGCCCGTCAAGCGATTACAAGTTCTAAAGCCGAAATGGCGGGAAAGATGTATGGGGTCTCGTCATCCGGTAGCCCGTATATCGCGCGCTCCGAGACCGTCCAGGCCGGCTCCTGGAGCCCAGGCAGACTGTATGTCACCTCCATGTGTCCAGGTTTCAGCTCGCCACTGGAGTGGAATATGTCACCTCCATTTGTCCAGGTCTCAGCTCGCCACTGGAGTGGAATATGTCACCTCCATGTGTCCAGGTTTCAGCTCGCCACTGGAGTGGAATCGTGATGGTATGACGTGTCGGAGAGTATTTATGCAGGGTTGCTCTCTGATGCATACGATGCACAATGCACATACTGCGCCTTGTGAATAGGTTCCTCGAGTGAGTGTGAAAGGACTAAAAGTGAGTCAGAAGGTTCTCAGCGTCAGCTCTTAAAGACAGTGTTGTCTAGTCGAATAACCAAACCATTTTACTTTGTCGTCCATAGAACATATTTTCTTATAAATCATATAATAATATATTTTAATCTTCTGGGGATGTGTTTTGTTTCTCAGAAGCAAAAAGAAAAAAGATAGGCGTCTCACATCAGTATCAGTTCTCATCTGCGTGAATAAACTTGTATATTAATATATTTATTTCCGTCTTTGCCTTTTATGTATCTGCGCACCACTCACGGCCGCTTGTTTAGCCATGCTTGTTGAAATAATAAGCGTAAATAATCCCTGTCTTCCCCATCAGTGCTAGCATTATTTCTGTCCAAACTGCTCGATCATTACTGCAGCCAAGCGCATTGTACTGCCTCCTCATGTTGTTCCGTCGCCCGGTCGCTTTATGAGTCTCACTGGCCAGAACGCAGTGATAATGATTGTCTGTCAGAGCTCTCTGTCACAGGCGAGCACAGTTATGCGATTGGCGGCAGTGGAGATTTTACACGTGCTCTACTCGAAGTAATCAGAGATCGTATTGCATGACGCACTCGGATTCCTCAACTGCTGATTAGAGCCGGAAAGTTGCGAGACTGGATTAAACAAGATATATGCCGGCATGAATTTGTGGGTGGTATCGTCAGCCACGAACGGCAGCAATAAGTGCTCGTCTCTGGTACAGTAGTAGAGCACAGGGTTAATCTTGACTCATGAGTCGTGAGTCAAATTTGACTAGTCAGTAAAATAAAATATGTTGTTGAGTTGAGTCGGAGTTGAGTCACATGTACTTTTGTTTGAGTCAGAGTTGAGTCACCTCCATGAAAACTGAGCCGACTCATTATGGTGGGCCAAGTGATTGATTGGAAGCCGCAGAAATGTCGAGATTTGACAGCTTTAATACTGTAAATATGACATAACATTGAAATAATAGACTTAAAAATATTTCCGTCCGTTGGTTTCGGAGCCAAGGAGTATTATGACAAAGAAAATTCCAAGGAGGCAAGATATATAAATATACCAAGTACCAACTCAACTACACTTCATTATTTATTGAATCGGTGTTTTGCGCATTCGCTCATTTTTCAAAAGAGTTTGAAGCAAAATGTATGAATAATGAAACACTTGTAACTGTTCAGCTCTTGAGGGTGCAATCAGATATGCGTGTTGGCATTAAAGCCAATTCAATTTGCTCGACCTCTGCCTCGGGCCGTTGGACTAGCCGTCGACTCCAGCAGCTGTGACACATACTCTGCATTCTTTGGAGTTCAAGGCACTCCATAGCCAGAACTGAAATCACCTACTTGGAGCCGAGGAATGGTAATACCTATCAGAAACTCACTGCGTCACAGAAATACATAAAAAAATGAGAGCACAGCGTACCTCTGCAGTACTGCGTATCTCTGTAGTACAGCGTACTCAGAGCACAGCGTACTCAGAGCACAGCGTACTCAGAGGAGCACAGCGTACTCAGAGCACAGCGTACTCAGAGCACAGAGTACTCAGAGCACAGCGTACAGCAGTACAGCCGAGAACACAGCCTCGGATCGCTCGACACCGAGAACAATTATCCATTGACCCGTCTGGAGCGGCGCATTCTAAAGCCGTGCGGCGCCGGCCGACAGAGCTGGGGATTACGGCGTCTTCAGACGGCTGATGACAGCTCCACTGGCCGGCTGATGACAGCTCCACGGCACTGGCCGTCTGATGTCAGCTCCACTGGCCGTATTGATGACAGCTCCACTGGCCGTCTGTATGACAGCTCCACTGCCGTCTGATCGGCTCCACTGCCGTCTGATGACAGCTCCACGGCCGTCTGATGACAGCTCCACTTGCCGTCTGATGACAGATCACTTGGCCGTGATGACAGCTCCATGGCCGTTCTGATGACAGCTCCATGCCGTTTTGATGACAGCCTCCACTGGCCGTTATGACAGCTCCACTGGCCGTCTTATGACAGCTCCACTGGCCGTCTGATGAACAGCTCACTGCGTCTGAGACAGCTCCACTGGCCAATCCAGTGTCATTCTCCTGGCCGTTGATGACAGCTCACTGACCGTCTTAATGACAGCTCCACTGCCGGCTGATGAACAGCTCCATGGCCTCCAGTGTCAGCTCCACTGGCGTCTGATGACAGCTCCACTGGCCGTCTGATGACAGCTCCACTGGCCGGCTGATGACAGCTCCACTGCACTGGCCGTCTGATGACAGCTCCACTTGGCCGTCTGATGACAGCTCCACTGGCCGTCTGATGACAGCTCCACTGACCGGCTGATGACAGCTCCACTGGCCGTCTGATGACAGCTCCACTGGTCGTCTGATGACAGCTCCACTGGCCGTCTGATGACAGCTCCACTGGGCGTCTGATGACAGCTCTACTGGCCGTCTGATGACAGCTCCACTGGCCGTCTGAACAGCTCCACTTGGCCGTTGTGATGACACTCCACTGCCATCCAGTGCAGCTCCACTGGTCGCTTATGACAGCTCCACTGACCGTCTTGATGAACAGCTCCACTGGCCGGCTGATGACAGCTCCACTGCCGTCTGATGACAGCGCTTCCACTGCTGGCTGATGAAGCTCCATGGCCGTTGATGACAGCTCCACTGGCCGGCTGATGACAGCTCCACTGACCGTCCAGTTTACAGATCCACTGGCGTGATGACAGCCTCACTGGCTGTCTGTGACAGCTCAACTGGCCGTCTTGATGACAGCTCTACTGCCGTCTGATGATAGCTCCGCTGGCCGTCTGATGACAGCTTCACTGGCCGGCTGATGACAGCTCCACTGGCCGTCTGATGACAGCTCAACTGGCCGTCTGATGACAGCTCCACTGGCGTCTGATGACAGCTCCCACTGCCGTCTGATGACAGCTTCACTGGCCCGAGTTGATGACAGCCTCTACTGGCCGTCTGATGACAGTTCCACTGGCCGTCTGATGACACTCCACTGGTCGCTGATGACAAGCTCCACTGCCGTCTGATGACAGCTCCACTGGCCGTCTGATGACAGCTCCACTGGCCGTCTGATGACAGCTCCACTGGCCGTCCAGTGGCGTCACTGTCCGTCCAGTGACGTCACTGTGGCCGAGCTGATTTTCCAGCTGGTCTATCTCGCCTTGCCGCCGACATCGAACACACCTACTGCGACTTCATTAAGCTGCTGTTGCATACTATGCGCCGCTAGTATCGCAAGATGGGTGGATTATTCGGGCGTCGATTTTGTGAGATTTAAGAGGATACTCCAGGTTAATTGCATACAAAGTCACTTGACCAGTGATGTAGGTGTTCCTTTTAAATCGGCTGGTTAATCGTTAGCTTATGCCATGCACTGTGATCCGACTCGTGACTACCCGCCGATCGTTCCCGGAGCGATTACAGGTTATGCTGGGCCGGCCAACCCTCATAGCGCAACAATTAGTCATAATATAGAACTACGGTTGATGCTGGCAGACATCGAAACTCATAATCATCGTATAGCTAATGAACGTCTTCAGCATGTTAATCACCAGCACCTATGCATACGTACAGTGCAGCCGTCTCTTGTTAACCCGCCACTTACTGGTGTATATTCTGTAACGCGACTTACTGGGAGGGGGGGGGGGACTATTTATAGACCCCTCTCTGATCTCCGAAACTACTGGACTGATCTTAGGAATTTTCAAATGGCATTCGATATTCCCCTGTGTAAATTTGGCAGGAATCATAATAAAAGCCTCAGGGTCACTGATGACGTCACAGGTACGTCAAATGCAAAAAAATGACCGTGTCATCAAAGTCCGGTGATGAGCCTTGTTGCGCAAAATGCTATATTAACGCTTAATCGTTATTAATCGGTATGATCGTGTATATCGACACTTCTAATTTACCATTCTATTTGTTTTTGACCTTGGTCAGTCAACGTCGTCTGAGGTCACAAAGGTCAAACTGCAAGATGTGGTCATGAGAGTTGTAATACACTTTGTGTTCATTTTTCGACTACAACGGAAATCGATTTATAACCATTGTTTTTTCCCTATAAATTTAATTAAACAGCAAAAAACGGAATGCTACTTATGCACGGTTATGCTGTAGAAGTGGTCGAGTTTGCTTTGAAAAGCTGTATAGTCGTCATTTTGAAGATATCGACTTCAACTTGTACACATATTCATTGTTGCTCGTTTCGTCACAAATTATTTATTTTTTAATTTATTTTTAATTTTGTAAAAAATGTCTGGATTTCTCAAAATTCTGCAATTCAGTAACTTTGGAAAATTTGAGATTGCAGTTTGATAGCCGAGCTTATGTATTGTCATTTTTAATATATGCAATTGAGTCTAAAAAAACAATTGAGTTTATCTAAAAAAATGTACATTTAACAGTTTTTCTCGCAAACCCTTATCTTTCAACAACAAAGGCGCAGAACATGACAATCTGAAGTCGTTTCCGGTTGACATATCATAGCTTATTATTTTGTACTCAGGCAACATGTGTCAAATTGATGTGCGTCAAGGTACTGAAAGTGTGGTAACGATACGGCTGTTGGTTTAGGGTTTAGGAGATATTGCAAAATAACAGGAGGGGGGGGGGGGGCTATAAATAGCCCCCAGTAACTCATGGGTTAACCGTCTGTCAGGCCTGTGAGCGTGGAGTGTGGCATGTGCTAGGTAGGCTGTACCGCACGACAAGGCTGTAAGGCGGAACAGCAGGCTCAGAAGCAGGGTAATCCGATAATTATCATAGCTGATAATCACGGATACTGACCAGTGAACAGTTAGTCGCTGCCACACACGCTGCCAATCCACATGAGGTATGTTCGTATTTTCTGAACATAATAATTGTCTGCATGGTAAAGTTTTTAAGTGTCTTTTAACCCTATTCACTGCGGAGGCAGATTCTGCCCCTCGGTAGTTTTTCGCCTGCTGCTTCTAAACCGATAGATTTAGCGTCTTGAAACTGTTTGACTTTTCTTAGAATTGAGTAACACGTGTTGTGTACATTTTTGGAGAAAAAAATCGGTTCAGCAGAGGCGGTTCCAGACTCATGTTTTTTGGAGGTCGTTACGAGCGTGGTTGTGCGGCGCATACTTCCTTCGTAATTTGCGGTGCAATAAATGCGTCAGAAGCTATGCCAATGCTGTATACATCATACATACTTGAACTATACACATTTTGGGGCAGAGGTGCGCTCAGGTACATACAATGGGAGGCAACATCCTACGTCAAATTAGGTCCAACTTCAAATTAGTGTGATGATAAATGGCGTTCCGCTTATGGTGCCCCCATGCTGTTAACCTGGATCCGCCTATGCGCAATATATTGCATTTAACAAACTACAACAAAACAAAAAAATGTGGCATTTCTATCGTCCCAAACTATCACGAAAAACATATATTTGTTATAAAAAATCCGTATTTCATCCCTGAATACGCATATGATTTTTTTCATTTTGGTATTTGTCCCTTATATACATGTTAAATATCATTGCATTGGAAGATAAAAAAATGGTTTGGGAACGAAAATCGGTCGAATCAGATGGCTGCAATGACCTTTAAAAAAACACTCAAAATGTTCGTATTTTTGGCCCCCTGGCCCCCCATTTTTGAACAAAAAAAAAATATTCCATATAATATTGTCATGAAAAATTGAATGGTTTTTGTCCCGTCAAAATCGGCCTTGTGGTTCTCGACATCTCTGAGGGGGGGGGGCAGAATATGCCCCTCGCAGGTTAACATAATTCTGGCCGCCCGCAGGAAATAGGGTTAATTGGCACGCAAATGCAAAGTGCTTTTGGTTACAACTTGCAGGAAAATGTTCCAAAAATATAATTGAACGAATGTATATACAACCAAACAAGTAACTTCATGAAAGAATGACAGTATAAATTATGCACAAGCACAATGCCCTCAGCATAGTCTGAATTCACGTTATAAAAACATCGCAGCTGACACCCCATGTATTTGTTAGCACTTTGTTTTGCCGGGAGGGAATCCCTCCACCAGCCAGCATCAGCCGGCAGTCTGGCCGCGCCACCATAGCTGATAACGTCAGTCATATTCTCGCCAGAGGCGGCCCGCCGGCCAGATTTCATTAATTTGGACGATCCCAGTTCACAGTGACAGAAAACGTGAGGGAGCAGGACACGTTGCTTGGACTGAGAAGTTCAGCCGATTCACTTTACAGCATTGTGTTTCGTGCAAATTATTTTTTGGGTGCTTCATGACAAAGTGCATATTTCCTCAGACATACATGCATTGATCACTGCTATTAATGGCACATTATGACTACGGAGAAATTTGTCCCGGTCCGATCCAGTACAGCTAATACTCAGCTGTGTTAGCTTCGGTCATGGTAGGTTCATTTTGAGAATGCTCTGCACTCAGCATTGATTTCTTACGTGGCTATTGCACCAAATTATACCCCAT
>VOPJ01004736.1:0-51709 GCA_014673585.1 Semibalanus balanoides
AGAAGAAAAACAGACAGGTGGATACACGCGAGCAGCCTCACTTTAATTAGCATGGCGCGAGCAGGCAGCAACTTTGCATTTGTATACACTAACTCTTTCGTATTTATCCGACGGGAGTCAGAAAAATCTGACCTGGGCGAAGTAGCAATGAAGGCAGACAGCACGGCACAGCAGCAGGAAAACAAAGGTCGGGAAAGGGTGGCTGGGCTAGGCACTTACGGACGCTGCACAAAAGCAGTTATATGGTGCCAAAAAAGTCCAAAAAGGAAAAGGAAGGGAGCGGAGATAACAGCTTTAATTCCCAGAGAAGACCGCAGACGCTTGGCGGCACGGTTTGCCGTCGGGCTGGTTGACTAACGTTTGAGTTTGTTTGTTGTCAGTGTTGAGCTGCTCCGGCCGGCCCGACATGAGACGGTGACCGTCAGCCTGGCGTGGGAGCCCTCAGCTGCGGCAGCGTCTGCCGCCGGGCCGGCCCCAGCTGGGTACAGCTCCACTAATTCCCTGCTGCCACCCAGCCAGTACCGCCTGGACGGCAGCCAGTGAAGAGCTGCTGCCGCCCAGTCACTCGTTATCGACCACCCACTCTACACAGACGCCAATTATCGGCAGGAAGATATGCGGTACAGCATAACTTCAGGCGTGTACTACTAGTGCCATCTAGGGACAGGAATATAAGTAGACAATGTTCTGATTGCGGCTATTTTGCACCGGACTTATAGCCGGTTTTAATAAATACCACACGGGCCGATACAAATAATCCTTTAGGACGAGTCGTTTTAGATTTTCCGCCGAACGAAGGTCGAGTGGAAAAATCCTACAACACCGAGGTCCTAAAGAAATTATATCGCCAAGTGTGGTATTATTTATTAATGTTACTTCCGTTTTGAAAAACTGTGTAAAATAAGTTTGGTAATAATGTAAATGCCCGGTCGGGCCGAAAAGCTTTGACCAATTGGGACTTAACATTGATTTTCTGAGAACTGAAATACCTTTTTTTAAACCACATGCTCGCGCTAATGGCTAAAAACATACTAAGACATAGGATAAAACGAACTTTAAACCTGGTCAAATTGACCAGATGTTATGCGTCCCTCCGGAAGCATGGCTTAAAGGGAGTGTGCTCTCACATTGTCATGTGGAGTTGTTGACACTAGTCCGTAAACATATTTTCTGAATTTAGCCATGTACTTCATTTCCCCAGAAATCACTTTAGTTGCTGTGAGATATTCCAAAGTCGCCAAATCACATTCTGGCAGAATATTAATATCAATAGTCCCCTGCCAGAGAGCTTTCCCGCACTAGAGCATTGCTCTTAATTACAAGCCTAGCATCTATTGTTAGCTCTGGCAGTGCGCCATTAATAAGGTAACAATTTTCGCTACCCTTGTTTATAAGTGACGATCGTTTTTGATTTGAAACAAAACATGCAAAACCAAAAATAAGTAAAAATCCAACTAAAGGGCTCCAGACGTGAATTTTATGGTAACAAATAATACAGTACTTTCTTACCGTAATAAAAATATATTTGAATTCAAAAGAGTAGGGCACACTCCCTTTAAGGCCCGACCTGGACAAAATTTAAAAAAAAAATCCGGCGTGGAACAACAAGTAAACCGTAACCCTGAAGTAAACGTCACATCTGTAGCAATTATTTTTGGTTGCATTGATTGTATGTAATGCTCTTTGCGATAATGCAGAAACTAGGAGTGAAACAGAAACTAGGATAGAGGCATCAACATTGTACGCCATCAAACAATCCAGCAATAATTTATCCCTTAGTTGCAATTACCCCACCCGAAGACTATAAGTGGGATAGTTATCCCCTGAGGCGGCGGCACATCCCGCGTAAACGGCCATCACGTGACATCATTGCAATTGACAGGTGTACGGATGGTGGTGCTTAGGGTGCCGAAATTACTGACATTATGTGAAGCCGGTGAAAAGATGACAGTGTGTCATACAGATGATCGCAGTGGAATATTGTCCCAGGGTAATGCGATGGAAGGCGATGGAAGACGAAATGGGGTAAAATGGAACAACTCGAGGTGAGATATGAGGGAGACGTGACGGGAGACGTGACGCAGCGAGAGACGTGACGGGAATGATTCAAATATTCGAAGGCGAGGCTACTGGTAGGTGAAACCAAACTGAGGTGACCAGAAACCATACCAATAACCGATCACCGCCGCTCCTGTCACCCAATCGGTCGCGTTGACGCATCCCGGACAGCTTGTAGCGGGTCACAGCACTCCGGCGAAAACCTAACCGCTGTCCGCCAACCAACTGCAGGCCAGTTTCTCGGTAGAGGGAGATGCTGCAGTCCGGCTTCTCGATCGTGGCCCCGCTTCAGTCCAATTTCTCGGTTGAGGGAGCCGTTGTGATTCCGCTCGGCAGGGCACCCCAAATGACACGAGCCGCCCGGACATGACCGGCATAACCCAACTTACGAGCTCCGTGCCAAGAAAGAAGACGACAACCCAGGACGGCGTCAACCTTGGTAGCAGGAGCTCAGTTCACGGGGAAAGTCTGCTAACTACAGATAATGACGGCATGGGGAAATTAAACGAAATTCTAACACGGAATGGAAACGGAATGGAACGAAACACGTTGATGTGCTGGTTATGGAATGGAGTGTCCAAAATGGGTCAGACCTCTGCGTCAAGTGAAATGGAATGGAATGGACGTTGATTGGAAAACATCTTAATGAGCGGTGATGGAACGGAAAGAAACAGAACCAATAACTAATTGAGCTCGAAATGGAATGGGAAACAAGCTGCTCTCCCTTCTTATCCCTACTCTTCACTAAATCTGCTGAGCCATTCGGAGCAGACTGTGCCCAGCATGTATAGATGCAGCTCGCCAGCGAGCGACAGGCTGCGACAGACTACCCTGATAATAGGCGGCGACATCATCTCCTCTCGTATGTATCCACACCGTTAGCCGCTGAGTGCAGACACTGCAGCGACTACACAGCGACTAACTGCCGGTGCAGACACTGCCGTAAAGCTGCCGGGCAGCACTGAGAGCTGCAGCAGCACAATACATGATCAGAAGCAGTGGCCACTCTCCCGGCATCTCCAGCACAACACTGGCCGAGCAACTGATCACGCACGAGACTGGGCAGCAGCACAATACCATATCAGTAAGCCGGGCCCACTCTCCGGTCATCTCCAGCAGCCAGATCACTGCGGGCAGCAACCTGAAGTGCAGCAGCACAATACATATCAAAGCCAGTGGCCCACTCTCCGGTCATCTCCAGCACCAGATCACTGGCCGAGGCAGCACTGAAAGCGCAGCAGCACATATACATGATCAAGAAAGCAGTGGCCACTCTCCGTCATCTCCAGCAGCCAGATCATGGCCGGGGATCACACTGGAGAGCTGCAGCAGCACAATACATGATAGAAGCAGTGGCCACTCCGGCATCTCCAGCAGCAGATCACTGGCCGAGCAGCACTGAGAGCTGCAGCAGCACAATACATGATCAGAAGCAGTGGCCACTCTCCGGTCATCTCCAGCAGCCAGATCACTGGCCGAGCAACTGATCAACAGTGAGAAGGCATGTCATGATGGCAATAACACATCGATCCCTACCCCGCCTGTCGCAGGTTCAAAACAGTCTGACGCAACGAACAGGAACAAAAACAGACGTTAGTTCAAATGGCTGTGTGTTTCATTGGATTATTAGCAGTTTTCACGAATTACTTTAATTACCGGGTAATTAGGGCGTTTGAGGCGATTGGGGCGATTTGGGAGTTTGTGTAAATGGAGGTTTGGGGCAGAATTTTGGAATCTTGGAATTAAGGACATTTTGGACCTAACACCGTGTCACATGGCCATAGCTCTAACACTAGCCCCGAACCCTCACTTAAACCAAACGCCCCAATCGCCCCAAGGCAATTACCCGGTAAACAAAGTCCGTCGTGAAAACGGCTAGTGAAATACCGGCGATCAACGTTAAACCAAGGACGTCTTTTGGCGTCGACGGCAATCTAGCGTCGACTCCGTCACTACGCCCGGACGGCTGAGTCGAAATTCGTCAGTTCACCAGCTCCAGTTTGCCAGCTCGCTGAATCCCATTCTCCATTTCGCTACCTTCCGTTCGCCAGCAATTCACCAGTTTGATAACTCCAATTCGCCAGTTCGCTAGCTCCAATTTGCCGGTTTGCTAGCTCCAATTCGCCAGTTTGCTAACTACGATTCGCCAGTTCGCCGGGTTACGTTTGTCCCGGTATACCTATATCCACTATCCAGTTCCCATCCTATCCAACCCATGCATTCAGTTCGATTTCGGTTGCTTTCATCAGACGAAGTGCGATGTCGACTGGGACACCACCCCGCGGGAAGTTCTCGTGTGAAGCCTCTGTGACGGTGTGAATCCAGCATACGGCCACAGACGGCGGCGGTCCACAGAATGGCAATCAGTCATGTCCAGTCAGCACGAGCCTAGTCTCCGCCAGCCAGTCAGCAGGGTTCAGCAGGTCAGCAGGTCTCAGCAGGTCAGCAGAGCCGGCTCAGAACCAGCAATGACGCTGGTCCGCCTCCAAACGTACATGAGAATACCAATGTGATGAATACATAAACGAAATGCAGTTAGCTTAGCTAAGATTAGATTTTACTTACAAAATATAAAATAATGTAAAAGTACCTAGTCCCTCAATGATTGCTGGGCCTGGACTAATCTAAACAGATTAACATCTGTAAATATTTCATTCCCGGCCGACATTACCAAAGGTAAGACTGCTCCCAGGGTAAATGGTTTCACACTGGCCGGGTGATAGGTAAGGAAAAATGGACCCCTGTTACCGGTCGTTTGTGTGAGTTGTACAAATAAGGTCCTACCACAAAGCTGTACAGTGCGTCATCAAATGAAGTACCATCAAACTTGTCTCCACTGTTCACATATTTGACGCCGTACGGTTATACCACAAGCACCATTCAATGCAGAACAAAATGGCAAAACAGGAAATGCACAATTACACGTCGTGCCTTAGCATACGATGCTTCAAGAACTCATTTATTTGTTTGTGCCTTGTCACTAAAAGCCAAAAACACAACTTCCAAAAATGACGTCATGAGTTACTCGTACTTGGGGAGCCATAAGTCAGTCAAAAATTAAGATATCGTTTTAAAATTCGGTTTGGTTATCATCCATGTTGGTCCTTAAATATATTTTCCGTTTTTTGCAATTAATTCAAAAAATCGATTTCGTGTAAATTGTAAATTTTTATCATGTTAGTGTTTAGGGTCCGAAACACAAAATTTCGAGAATCCGAGAGAGGCACTTTAAAGAAAATCATAATTACAAAACTCATGCCGTTTTTAATTGCAATTTGCTTTAAAACTGCAATTTTTAAACATTTATTGCTTCACAAAAATCGCATGACATGACGTCACTAAAACGTCATTATCTCCCAAAGTACTGCACGTAATTCACTGGCATTTTAAGAGAAGACGCAAAATTAGAGCAGCATGAGGCACTGAAAGTTTCACGTCGATACTCCTCATAATTTGTGTTATTGAGAAAATCCGGAGGGGCCAGATCTTTAACCCTCGCCTACGGGGGGTTCTAAACAGAACTCCCCCCCCCCCTGTTTTGTTTTGCAGTAACTTTTTTTACAATTGCCTGATCTTTGCTGAAAATTTTCAAGCTAGCGAGTTTACAAACATTATACGTTGCTGGCATAAATTTCATTTGAATGTCAATAGTCTGAGAAATAATGACGTTTGTAAGTTCAGCCCCACGGTAACAGTTGGTAGCATCGGGCGTTGCGGCGCCTCAAAACTACTAGACCATAGGTTCCCATTAAAGGGACGATTTTCAGACGAGTCTGGCTCGTAAGCTATGGGACATATTTAATTCCGACTTTCCTGCTAACGAGATTAGCGAGATGGCTTGTAAACGTTTCTATTTCACCATGTTTTCGACTGATTCTGGGCAAAAAAGATGAAATCGGCTTGGGGTTAAAAAAATATCGGAGCGCCCATGCCGACTGTGGGTAGCATGAAGTGGCGACTGCAGCGTCATCTATAATGCTAGTAGAAGCGCTTGGTTGTTTTGATTACCGCTGCCATATGCTACCAAAGGTACTGAAATATATCCTATTTCGACCATGCTTCAGTAGATTTGCTGGAAGTGAATTCAATAAATTAAGATTTAATCTATGGAAATGCAAGTTAGTGATACAATGCAACACCGTTAATTTATCATAGACAAAATATTTATCAAAACAAATGTATGTTGTCTAATTCATTTGGGCGCTACATTCTTTACCGTTCTACACGGTGTCTAGTTACCCTGGTTTTAGTGACGTCTTGCTGGTTGAAAAACGATAAATGTAGGAAAGTCGTAGAAAATATGGTTTTGCAGCCATTTGCAAACGAAAAACGGCACAGATATAAAATGATATTTTCTTTAAAATGGCAATATCAGCTTTTCATTTTTTACCCCAAGAAATTAAAAAATGGGGCGAAAAAACACCACAAAATAATAATATAATTAAAGAAGTTAAAAAACGGAATATATGTAAGAGAACTGAGAAAGGACAACATTCAAACCAAATTTTAAATCGATATCTTTAATTTTGACTGAGTGATGGCTTTCTAAGTGTAAGAAACTTATGGTGTCTTTTTTATTAATTCACATTTTTGACTATTTTGACCAAATAAGAAAAAATGACAACCTTTTTTAGATTTGAGACAAAACTGGTTATAAATATGCATTTGTATTTACATTTATAAATTTTCAATTTTGAGGATTTTTTGACAGAGCAAAATCACTATTATTGACGTGGTCGAGTCGAGGTCATTCACTTGACCTGGAAGGTCATCCGTTGACCTGAACCATTATAATTGGATACCTTTAGAATACTCACATGACGGGCAACATGCTGGTTTTTACCACGTTGCTCTATGTCGCTTGGTTTGGAAGTTAACTGGGGGGGTCGTTTTAGGATTTAGGGGGTCGTAGGGCGAATTGGTGAGAAAAGCTCCCATAGTGAGAGGGTTAAGAACTTGCCTCCGGTGTCGTCCAAAGATCTTATCAAAATATAGGTCTCAGCACAAAACACATTTTACTCATCAGTCCTTATCTTGGAATGGATGTTAAGACATTTGCAGTCGTGCCATGGGCCCATGATATCACCAGTCAGCTTGTAGAAGCAAAAAACAATCGCAGGTGCGGTTAAAAAACGTGATGCAAAAATATGATGATACTTCATTCTATGACACCCTGTACACTTTTCCCAGATTCTTTAACTAATATTCAAGTAGTTTATTTAGCTTTCTATTGCCATTTTCGTTGGACGCTTTCCCTGCTTCTCTCAAAACTATTATGTTAATCCATATCAGCACTGTCTCGATGCACACAAAGGCAAAGACCCACACCTACAAAGACCAGCCTACTGGGCATTTATTCATCTGCTGCTGCTGACAGCTAGTCACGTGACTTGCTGACAGCGTCACATCAGAACAATGGTCGGATCACTCCAATGACCAAGCTGCGTGACAGCAGCACCGGGGGCAGGCGGCGGACGGGCACCACCACAGCAGCACCGGGGGCAGACGGCAACTCCAACAGCAACACCGGGGGTAGGCGGCACCTCCAACAGCAACACCGGGGGCAGGCGGCACCTCCAACAGCAACACCGGGGGCAGGCGGCACCACCACTTCGCTCTCGAACCACCCGGCAGGACGCAGCTCTCCCGCGCGCGAGAACCGAGGCGGGAAGGCGGCGCCTTCTTTTCTGTACGGCACAACTGTACAACCGCCTCCCGCTGGAGATTCGCGACTCATCCCTGGGAGCCTTAAAGGCGAGTTCAGACTTTAAGTTGTGTGAAGCGATGATGATGATGTATGACTGCGTGATGTGTGTGTGCGTGGTTTTATGGGTTGATTTTATATCGTTAGTGTGTTCTTTTATTCATTTGATCTTATTGTATGCTGTATACCGAGTGTCTTTTTAACATGTCTATCTTCTTAACCCTGACCAGACACTCGGAATAGCCATTTTACAATGGAGTGTTTTAATTGTTTAATACAATACAATAATACACCAACAGCAACACCGGGGGCAGGCGGCGGATAGACACCACCAATAGAGGGCGGGGAGGGGTGCAAAACGAGGGAGAACAGGTATACAAATCGTGAGGGCATCTATTGGTGAAAATAATAATTAAATATATCTTACATCAAATAAACTCCTTTTTTTCTGGTATTTCATGACTAGCTTAACGTATCCACATCGGAGCATTTATTATTACATAGAAAACTAGCCATCAAATCAGTCGCGAAGTAAAGAGTGGCCTGCATCAACAGTCAATCGCTAGTGGGGCCACGGACGTTGCAAGGCGTCTCATTCCATCCTAAATTCCGTAAGATCGATGACATTTTAAGCAGATGTTTGATAACACATTCACCCACATAATCAGAACTCCCAAGAAGAATCACAAGGTAGGTATCACCCGTCGTTTTCAGCGAAACATAGATCCTACGTGTCACGTGTACAGAGCAGCTCATGTTTCGGAGCCAGAAGCGGACCCAGTCGCTAGTCAATGATGGCGAACGTCAACAAATGTTTCTTGTTCACAGCCCGTCGAGACGGCTGCTGATCATTGGTGCGTACCTAGACAGAGTCACGACACACCGGCGTACCTAGACAGAGTCACGACACACCGGCGTACCTAGACAGAGTCACGGCACACCGGCGTACCTAGACAGAGTCACGACACACAGCGTACCTAGACAGAGTCACGAAACGAACACAGCGTAACCTAGAGCAGAGTCACGACACACAGCGTACCTAGACAGAGTCACGGCCACAACCGGCGTAGCGCTAGACGGAGTCACGACAACCGGCGTACTAGACGAGTCACGGCACACAGCGTACCTAGACAGAGTCACGGCACACAGCGTAACCAGACAGAGTGGCCACGGGCACACAGCGATACCTATGACAGGAGTCACGACACGACGAGCGCGTACCTAGAAGAGGTCACGACACACCCGGCGTACCTAGACAGAAGTCACGGCACACCGGCGTACCTAACAGAGTCACGACACACGCGGCGTAACCGAGAGAGTGTCACGGAACAGTACGGCGTACCTAGCAGAGTTCCACGGCACACAGCGTAACCTAGACAGAGTCACGGACACAGACGTACTAGCAGAGTCACGAAGACACACAGCGTACCTAGAGCAGAAAGTCACGACCACACCGGTCTTTGGCGTAACCTAGAACAGAGTCACGGCACATCAGCGTAACTCTAGAACAGAGTCCACGGAGAGACACGCGGCGTAAGCCTGAGACAGAGTCACGGCACAAACAGCGTAGCCTAGACAGAGTCACGGGCACACAGCGTACCTAGTACAGAAGTCCCGGGAACATGCAGGCACATCAGTTCGTACTCCTAGACAGGAGTCAGCGACCCAGCGATGAACCTAGACGAGAGTCACGGCACAGCCGGCGTACCTAGACGAGACGATCACGGCACACCGAGGCGTACCTAGACAGAGTCACGCACACAGCGTACCTAGACAGAGTCACGACACACCGGCGTAGGGCCTAGACAGAAGTCACGGCACACAGCGTACCTGACAGAGTCCGGCACACAGCGTACCTAGACAGAGTCAAGGCACACAGAGGTACCTAGACCAGAGTCACGGGATAGCACACCAGGTTTTAACCTAGACAGAGTCAGCGGTTACACATGCGTTGCTACTTCCCGCGCGTACCTGACAGAGTCACGGCACACGTGTCGTCACCTAGAATATGAGCTCAGCGACACACCGTACCTAGACAGATCACGGAACAGCCGGCGTACCTAGACAGAGTCACGGCACACAGCGTCCTAGACAGAGTCCACGGCACACAGCCGTATAGACAGAGTCACGACACACAGCGGTACCTAGACCAGAGTCACGAACGCCGGCGTACCTAGACAGAGGTCACGGCATAAAACAGAGCGTATAGAACAGAGTCACGACACACCGGCGTAGCTAGCCAGAGTCACGGCACACAGCGTACCTAGACAGAGTCACGGCACACAGCGTACTAACTAGACAAGTCCACGGCACCACCAGCGTACCTAGACAGAGTCACTGACACACAGCGTACCTAGACAGAGTCACGACACACAGCGTACCTAGACAGAGTCATTGCGACACAGCGGTGATTGCACCGGCGTAAGCCTAGACAGAAGTCACGGCAACAGCGTACCTAGTACGCAGAGTCCACGACAAGCAGGCGTACCTAGACAGAGTCACGGCAGCACAAGCGTACCTAGACAGAGTCACGGCACACGCCAGCGTACCTAGACACGAGTCACGGCGCACAGCGCGTACCTAGACAGAGTCACGACACAAGCGTACCTAGACAGAGTCACGGCAACAGGCGGCCGGCGTACCTAGACCAGAGTCCACGGCATCACCCGCCGCGTACTAGACGCAGTCCACGACACACAGGGCAGCGTACCTAGACAAGAGTCACGTACAACCTAATATTGACGCTGGCGTACCTAAGACAGAGTCCACGAACAGCACAGCGTACGCTAAGACAGAGTCACGGACACACGTGTGCTTCCGGCGTACCTGACAGAGTCACGACACAAGGTAACAGCGACCTGACAGAGTCACTGAACAACACACCTGGCGTACCTATAGCAGTCCACGGCACAACACGCCGGCGTACCTTAGACAGAGTCACGGCACACCGGCGTACTAGACAGAAGTCACAGACCACAGCGTAACCTAGCACAGAGTCCGAGCACAACAGCGTACCTAAGACAGGTCCACGGCACACCGGCCGTACTAGACAGAGGGGACGTAAACACACGAGGCGTACGCTAGACAGAGTGCACGACACACCGGCCCGTACTAAGACAGAGGTCACGACATCACTGAAGCAGGGACCTAGACAGAGTCCCCACGGCACACGGCGAGTACATGAGACAGAGTCACACACACAGGTACATAAACAGAGTCAGGGCACAAAGCGTACCTAGAAGAGTCACGACAAGCACAGCGTCTATAGACAGAGTCACGGCACACCGGCGCTACCTAGACAGAAGTTCACGACAACGCACAGCGTACCTAGACAGAAGTCCACGGCTACCCGGCGTACCTAGACATTCGGAGTCACGACACACAGGCGTACCTGACAGCAGTCCACGGCACAACATGCGTACCTAGACAGAGTCACGACACACAGCGTACCTAGACAGAGTCACGGAACACCGGCGCAACTCCGCTGGTTTTCATCCCTGAATCAAGTGCTCTGCTTTATGAAAAACGCAGGACAAGGAACGCTACTAATTTTATTAAATTGGTTTAGTATATCACAACTAGGTTCATTATAAAATATAAATAAAAAAGCAAGAATATCAGTTTCATGGGGGGAATATAGCAGGACATTTTCTACAGATTTGCAAAAGAACGTTCGTAACAATAGTTGCCACACCAATCTCTTTTGATACCGAGTGCCGGCAGTGACAAACGACACAGCTGTTGAACGGCTGTGGAGCATACACAGGTGGTGGCCAGCCAGACCGGCCATAGCACGGTCGTCCTCTCTCTCCTCTCTCATCACACCGCATTCGCTGGCTCCACTTTCAATCCTCCTTACGTCACACGACTGCACGCGACGTGCCAAGTCTGTGTAATTATTCATTTCACGGCTTTCGTCTAAGGTCGAAGGTTACGGTTCTAAAGCATCTAGAGTTCTGCGTCTACCCTGACCAGCCGATGCAGCACACCTCCCCTCCCTCCTCCCTCCTCACCTCCCCTCCTCACCTCCCCGCTGACCCTCTGGTCACACCTCAGCAGTAGCGGACGGGGCGGGCGGGATAGAGTTTCTGCGTCTGAGAGCCCTGAACCAGCCGAATGCAGCACACCTCCCCGATCCCTCCTCACCTCCCCTCCTCACCTCCCGCTGACCCTCCTTGGTCTCACACCCTCAGCAGCTAGTAGCGGACAGGGGCGGCGGATAGAGTTCATGCGTCTACCCCCTGACCAGTCCGGATGCAGCAGCACCTCTCCTCCCTTCCGTCCATCCTCACCTCCCCTCCTCAAACCTCCCCGCGTGACCCTCTGGTTCACAACCTCAGCAGTAGCCGGTACGGGGGCGGGCGGGGGCGGGAGGCAGCTATGCGGTGTGTCAGCGGCGGCGCCGGAAGTGCGATGGTCGGAAGGCACGCAGGTTGTGCGAGGTAACGGCCATCAATTTGGACGTGGAGTCCGGCGACCAGGCGCCCTAAGAATATTCGGCACACTCCGGAACCTGGCCCGGGACCGGGACAAACATCGCACAGCGACAGACCACAAGCGTGTGGTGGACCGTCCTCAGCAGACCACAGCGGTGTGTGACGCGTCCTCAGACAGACCACAGCGGTGTGGTGACCGTCCTCAGACAGACCACAGCGGTGTGGCGACCGTCCTCAGACAGACCACAGCGGTGTGGCGACCGTCCTCAGGACAGACCACAGCGGTGTGGCGACCGTCCTCAGACAGACCACAGCCGGTGTGGTGACCGTCCTCAGACAGACCACAGCGGTGTGGTGACCGTCCTCAGACAGATCCAAAGCCGTGTGGTGACCGTCCTCAGACAGACCACAGCGGTGTGGTGACCGTCCTCAGACAAACCACAGACGGAGCTGGCTGACCGTCCTCAGACAGACCACAGCCGTGTGGTGACCGTCCTCAGACAGACCACAGCGGTGTGGCGACCGTCCTCAGACGAGACACCACAGGGTGTGGTGACCGTCCACAGCACACACAGCGGTGTGGTGACCGTCTCCACAGACAAACCACAGCGGTGTGGTCGGACCGTCCTCAGACAGACCCACAGCCGTGTGTGACAGTCTCAGACAGACCAACAGCGGTGTGGGACCGTCCTCAGACAGATTCACACAGCGGTGTGGTGACGCGTCCTCAAGACAGACCACAGCCGTGTGGTGACCGTCCTCAAGTACAGACCACAGCCGTGTGGTACTGGTGACCAGTCCTACAGACCAGACCACAGCGGTGTCGCGTGACCAGTACCTCAGACAGACAACAGACGGTGTGGTGACGCAGTCTCAGACAGAAACGCCGTTGTGGTGACCGTCCTCAGACAGACACAGCGTGTGGTGACCCGTCCTCGAGACAGACCACAGCGGTGTGGCGACCGTCCTAGACAGACCACAGCCGTGTGGTGACCGTCCTCAGTAACAAGACGGAGCTCTGAGCACGACAGAAACTGATCAGTGGGTACGAGAAGACTGATCTGAGGTTACATATCCTGATTCAAAGTTTCATGTAGCATCGCTTCGTTGGTTTAGCCACTGATTCAAAGCGATGATTTATGATGAATCTCAGCTTCATAACACGCTACAAGAAGCGCCAAACTAAGTTTCCATCTTCAACGAGCTCTTCAAAGGCAGCCACGATTTAAGCCAAACAAGAGAAGAACAAAATCAAAATAAGGAGATAGAATGACTGTCCTTATAAAAATTAGCATACTAAAAACGTGTGTGATTATTAGCATGTCTTTACCCAGCCCCAGCTGAGTGTCAACACTGACGCTCCCCACAGCCTCCCACACATATCGACTAGGACAGACGACAAAAACGACGCCACCTGTCAGCTGCCAGACTGACGAGACCAGCAGCCGCTGGGCAGACGGGCAGACGGACCAGCTGCCGGGCGGATCGCCAGCAGCACCTCCCCCCCCGTCACACACACGAGCTCCCAAACATCAAAGGTTCATACATAAACTATACATGCAGTCAACAAGACCATAAAAGAATTTTCCATAAACTATCCTCATATACTCCAATGACTTCCCAAGTAAGGACATACAAAATCCACCAAAGTATGACATTCAACAGATAGAATAACGTCCGACACGTATGCGCGCTTAATTTTACGTCATTAGTCAACCGTAAGACCCGTACACCCCCAGACCTCCCCAGCGGCACGTGCGCCTGGTCAGTAACCGGCCGAGACAGGCACCGCCGGCGCCTTTTTTTTAGTCTTTCTCATACCCCCTCTTGTTCCACACTCTTCCCTGCCAATAAACGATGCCCAAACACGAATACAGAAGCAGCTCGTAGGATACGGTACAAGTAAGGTACTACGGTTTTAGGCTACGAGCTTGACCACGTTACGCCAGTAACGAAGCCAGAAGATACACAGGGGGGGCAAAGGGGCAATAGCCCTGAAGGTCGTGTGGTGCGCCTGCCAATGGGCCCTCTCACTCCACGTTTCCTTTCGTCGAATAGGGCCCGAAGGGCCCTGATTTTCTCTCTAAAGAACACGCGAAGCGTAGTCTTTAGAGTGTTTACTTCAGAGGTTCTTCAGAGGGTTTTGAGGTCAGAGTACTCCCTAAGGCGGCCAGAGTGCCACCTCAGGCGGCCAGAGTTTCTTCTCAGGTGGCAAGAGGGCCCCTCAGGCGGTCAGAGTCATGGGCGTACCAAGGGGGTGGCAAAAGGGCAACTGCTCCCTGAAGGTATGTGCGTGCCCCCTTGACCCATGTGCCCCCTTTGGAATAAGGGCCCGAAGGGCCCTATTTTGAATCTAAAAACCACACAAAGCGTGGTCTTTAATGAATTCAGAGCACTTCAGTTTTTTCCGAGGTTCTATATATCAGAGTGCCCCCTCAGGCGGCTCTGAGGTTTCATGGATGCAGAGCAACCAAGGCCTTTGGAGCATCAACTGGACCTCACACGTTTGGCTAGTGCGGCCAGAGACGCAGGACCTTCGACAAGGGGGGCAAGGCATCCCAAGGGGCCCCCTTCAGCAAAGCCCCCCCCCCGAAAAAATGGCGCGAAAATAACAATCTCCCCGGATTTAGGCCACTATATTTTGCAGGGCCCCAAAAAGTGGCAAAAAAGGACGTCGCCGATCATTTTTTTAGTGAAAAGTCGGTCCATATGGGAGCACGTGCACCCTGTGCCCCCTGCTAGTGCCTCAGTGCACGAAATAGGGACTGTGTGTGACCACGGAACTCTCACACAATTTCGCCGTATTTCGTCGGCCTGGCCAAATACGGTGAGTTTTTTTTGGGGGGATGCACCTGAGGTCACCTGAAAAATGTTTTTTTTGATTTTTTTCAACAAAAAAATGAAAATATGCCCCTCTAAAAATATAGTGGGTCAAATCCGATGAGGTTTTTTAGTGGGGTTACCTTGTGGCCCCGACCGAAATTCCCCCCCCCCGAAGCGAATCCTGGGTACGCCACTGAACTTAAACGTATCAACAATCTAGAGGCGAGGAAGTTATTTATATCTGCATGTGTTTCAAGGAAAATAATTACCCTTTATTTTCTTAGCAACAATTGCTTATGCTTCCGTTATGGCTGAACAGAGATTTAATTTAAATTCAATAATTAAATACAATTATTCCCATTATTCAATGTTGTAAGTATTTACACTTTAAAAGCAAGTATGTGCATATGCTTCTTTCGAAACTCGCGAGCAGTGTTTTCCCATCACTATTTGAAACGCACCAAATCTGGCGCCGATGTTTTTTAAATTTGTTCAACGCTGGACAATGACCCTGAAACAAATCGCCGACACTGAAATAGGCCATCGTGGGTGGCCAAGTTGAGCTTCCAATTTGACCAGCGCCCCCCTGAGCCTCGGAATTTTCCACGCCCTACTGATTGATTGATTTATTATTGTTTTTTAGGGCGCATCGACATCGAAAGTCACTTTGCGCCCAATCTACTGGGGAGGGGGGTTTACCCCCCTCTAACTCAGCTCCTATGGGACGTAGACCAAAACCCAAAAACACTGTTGGTAACGTCGTCAAAAATCATTTTGAAAAATATTTCAGATTTTTCGCAAAATCTAGGTCACCAGAGGTCATCAAAGGCCAAATTTTCCAGTTTAGGAACTTCGCTCCAGAAGCTCCATATATCTCGGGAACTATGCTAGCTAGGAGCAAACAGAAAACAAGTAACAAACTCTTAAAATTTGTGATCAACAGGATGTCGTCAAATTTGAGCTCAGGTCAATAGCTCTAGAGGCCATAAAAGTACAAAAATTGTGCTTTGCCAAAAAGTTGTTCGCATATTTATGTTTATCTAACAAAGATAACACAATACTGTTTACGCCACCGCGTTTGTCTCAAGGCACTTTGACTATGCTAATGTTAACCATGTTAAGTCAACTTTAAAAATTGACATCAGGTAAAGTGGTGACCCAAGTAAGTCATGTTGCGTATTAGGAGACGTGTCTCAACGAGACAAACACATTGGTGAAAGTTTCCCTTCTCTGTCTTCATTACGCCGAGAGATATTGACGAAAAGGTGTTGGTGACCTCTAGTGCTGCCAATCGGTGCAAATATTTTCGGAAATCCGAATTCGTCCGAAGATCGGTTCGCTTTCGGACGGACAAAAGCATATTTCTTTGGACATTTTCGGACATCCAATGCCCAAGGATGGCTTGTGAAAATCATGTACCCAGTTACTTTGTATCTATCAATATTTGCCTGTATATAAATGGATATATGATGATTGTGGGCTCTGATATCTTAACTGTAGCGATTTAACACAAATGCCTATACTTATGCATTATATTGGAATGATACATAATGCTTTAACATTCCATGTTCATATTTGTTCTGCTTTCGGACTAATTTAGGAAAAAACAATTATTTTCGGACAGCTTCAGACGGACAGCTGACCATGGTTCTTGGACATCGGTCGGAATTTGCGACAAATTATTTTCTCGAAACTGGCTCCCACTAGGAACTCGTGTTATATTTCAGTAGGGAATTGTTTATGAAAATGTGATGAATTTACTTCTAGCGCGAAATTGTACGCGCTGATCTCAGCAGCTAAATAGGTGGCCTCAGGTGGCCCCGTATGGATCACTGGACTTGGATTATCAACAATATCCTATGACAGCATTATCCAGAAGGAATTGGACTGATATCCTCGAAATAGAAAGCATTTGAATATTTATCCATTGACTTATAAGATAAGGGGAGGTCACGAAATTGACCCGACCTCAGGTCACCAGTATTAAGAAATCCGAGATAAACGTTTGAAAAATACTGAAAGCTGTTAAGTTTGTTGGAGGTAGGGTCACCTGATGACCGATCAGACACGAAACTTAAATTGTAACCAAATGTGTGGAAAGAACTAATGATAAGTTTGATCAAATTTGGCGGCCACCGCCGCCGTTTTTGGAAATATTGATAAAACCGCAGGGGGTGTTCAACCCCCCCCCGTGCAGTGGTGCGCGGGTTAATTGCCAGTGTTTGATTATCGAGTTTTGTTGGGGAAAAATTCTGTTCTGCCATGATAATATAAACCATAGTGTTGTATACAGCCAGATACAAAGTTACACAAAACTTGTAATGCTGAAAATTAATGAAACAATTTCAAAAGGCCGCCATAGGTGGCCAAAGTAAACTGCTAATTTGGTTTCCTTGTTTATTAAATGGCTATCAAATCATTGAAATGTAAAGGATCGACGGTCTTATAATCGAAACAAGCAGGATTCAAAATACATTTTCCATTCCATTGCGTAAGAAAACAATACGGGAAAAGGCCGCAGTTTGATGAGATCCAAAAGTACTTGCAAGCAGCTTGAAAGTACCAGTCATTGAAAGTGTGGAACGCTTATCAACTTTAACTTGAAATATATTTCAGTGGGAATATTTTATGCAGAATGTGATGAATAAGCAATATATTTTGGTCTTGTCTTTCCAATTTCAAGTCATTAATCCATTGGTTGTGGAAAAGGTGATTATTCCTCTTTAGCAGCTGTTTTTTTTCAATTCATTTGCAAATCATTTAATTTATGATAAGCATAATTTTGATATGTCTTGGATGTTGTTAAGAATGTAACAATATCCAGGGGCCAACAACAATATACTATCGAGAATATACACGAGAGAAATAACTAGCACATGCCATCCACATTTCGTGGACACGAGGCTCCCGAGGAGTGCAGAGTAGATGGCACAAACGGCGGCGATCAGCGATAATGATTGGCCCCAAACGGCTCATGGGTCCGACTACAATGGTTACGACACATTTAGCGTAGGTACTATTGGTTCCAAAATAAGCGTCTCGCTGGATTGGCCGGCACAGCAGTTAAAGGGAGCATAACGCATTGGGAAAATTATGAAAAATGATGGAGATGAGAGCCACTCATCTGGGCACTATCTGCATCAATCCACATATTTTTCCACAGCGGTATATTCCTTTAAAGTGACTCGTCCCACCTTCAAAAAATATGTCAATGTACGTCGATTTGTTGGGTGCAAATATGAAGTAATTGCTGCCGAACACGATTATGACATTTGTTTCTCACTAACAGTGCTCAATTTCATAAAAAACTTAAGTTTTAATATTTGGGCTGATGACGTCATATGAAGGAATTTCGGAAAAGAGAAAACCATCACGCTGCCATATGTACGGCTAATGTATGACCGAATCTAAAACAAGTCGACTATCATCAACATTTAGTAAAAAGTGACGTCATCGTATCAGGGTCTCCGTTCAATTACACTGGGGATGTTACAGATGTCAAAACCTAACTCAAATTTCTTTGTGATTCGACCTCGGTGGTTGTTTTAACTTATACTATACATAATTGCAATGCCAAGCACGCAAAATGGCATCTCAACTTCATAATATAATGTTAAAGGTGGGACTCCCTTTAACTGCTGTGCCGGCCAACCCAGCGGGACGCTTATTTGGAACCAATAGTACCAAAATTAATGGATGTCGGAATTTAGTGGGTTTCATAAATCAAACAAAAATGCAGAATGAGATAAGCCTTCTTCTAGCGCGAATTTGTAAGCGCTGATCTCAGCAGCAGCAGCTGATCTCAGGGGTCCACCACATAAATAGGTGGACCCCTGAGATGAATCACGGGCATTGTAAGCGCGTCGATACAGGGGGTGTTACGCTGAAATTACCGCACAATATACGGGAGTAAATAGGGGCGTTACGATGACATTAGCAGCGCAGTATCCGGTCGTGAATATTTCACCTGAAAGCTGAGCCATGTGAACTTTCCGTCTGATCTTACCCAGTGGCCGACGAGCAGTGCGCTTCATGCTGACCTTAAAGGGAAATAATCTCCTGTTATTTGTGTTCAGACGGAGTGAATGAGAACGCGAAGCGTTCGAACGAACGTAGTCTTACAGATAGGCCGAAATCCGTCTTCATCTTGCTTGCGTGCTTGCTTGCGTGGGTTTCAGGGATAACTCCCGTTTCACTGCACTGATTATGCAAAAGTTTACACTGATAATTGTGTTTAAAATTAACACATAGTATAGGCTACGTGAAAATATTTAACACAACTAAAGTAACTTTAACCATCCATAAACAAACCAAAATAAACACCGGCCATGCAGGATATGCACGTGCTTTGACTTCAAATTCATCTCCGCTGTCCGCAACGATGTCGGATTCAGAAACGAAAATAAAGGAAAGTCACAGAAAGGTGCAAGTAAAAACTATGCAAGTCCTTTACTATTGGAGCAAACCACAAAGCTTATCCTTTGTTGGACACATAAATGCAATAACTCGCACCGTCTGCTTCATGTCATGCATGCTTTACTAGAAAGCAACAATTTCTGAGGCTTCCGTTATGGTATATTCATGATTTAATTTAAATTTAAGAATTAAATAAAATTATTCCCTTATTCAATGTTTTAAGTTTGTACAATTTCAAGCATACATATACTTCATATTCAAAAACTCATGAGCAGTGTCCATCACTATTTGAAGCCACCGTGTTCAAATCAGTGCAACCCTGCGGACAATGTCCCTGAAACAAGGCGCTGACCACTAAAAAAGGCCGTCGGCTTGGTTGCCAAGTTGATTTTACGACTTTATCTGCCAATGTTTAATCTGTTTGTTGATTTTTTGTTCGCAATGATGATATAAGCTATAGTGTTGAATACAGCCAGATACAAAGTATACAAAGCTTGTAATACTGACAATTTATTAAACAATTTCAAAACCAGTACCACCATAGGGGGACAAGTTAAACTCCTAATTTGATTTCCTTGTTTATACAATGTCTGTCAAATGTATAGGATCCACGGCCATATTATCGAAACAAGCAGGATTTAAAATATATTGTCCAATCCATTGCGTAAGAAAACAATACGGGAAAACCTGCAGTTTGATGAGATCCGAAAGACCTTGCAAGCAGCTTGCAAGTACCGGCGATTGAAAGTGTGGAACGCTTTTCAACTTTAACTCGAAATATATTTCGGTAGGAATATTTTTATGCAAAATGTGATGAATTTACAATACATTTTTGTCTCGTCCATCGATTTAAGTCATAACTCTATTTGTGTGGGAAAAGGTGATCATTTCCCTTTAAAGCACCATAAGTGGATAGGATTTGTAGGGCAAATAGTATTGCACTCATATGCCCGCTGACGAACGATTAACAAACTATGGAAGTATTTTTCAATTTTTCAAGTTGCTAAATGTTATAAGACATTACAAAAATCAGAAACTGGTGTTAGTGTTACAGCATTTTAATATGTCTATATTAGTATTTTTTACGCATTCATCTGGAATGGACATCGATTAATTTGTTTCCCAAGATACTAATAATTTTTGCAAACATTGTCTTCCCCGATCCAAACCAAACCAAACGTCCAAACCGTGGCATGGTGCCGCCACAACCAACACGACCCAATGCCCTGACATATAGCGCGGCGACAGATTGTGGTAAGGCGCCGGTCAGCCGAGCCTCTGGACCATTCCGGCGACAAACGGGCCCGTAGCAGGCGCCGGAAGTACCCTCGGCGCGCCGCATCAGCAACATTGGCCAGCGGGCGGGCTGCTGCTGCTGCTGCTGCTGAGGGAGGGCGTCGAGAACGACGGCGGCACATGGACGGCCGCTAATGAACTCTGTATCAACCTGGCGGGCTGCTGCTGCTGCTGCTGCTGAGGGCGTCGAGAACGACGGCGTCGACGTGGACGACGGCGGCACGTGGACTAATGAACTCTGTATCAACCTGTTGGTTAGATGGCGCTCTGGCATCAGAAATTTACCCTAACAGTGAGGAATTATGATGGCCTGAGTCAGGACGTTCTACGTATATTTCAAACAGATTTAATTGCGTGAGAATTTAATGAATTTAATTAATAAAATATTGTGTTTCAATAGCTCTTTGAATTGGAGTTCTTCGCTCAGCAAAGTTTCTAGCGTGGAATCAGATATATGCCAGCCGACTGTGAAATTACAGTGCAATTGCATTACAGTCCAAAACTTAGGGTGTCGCAAAGCCTCGGAACCGTCCTCCACCCCGAACACTGGCTTTCTCTGACCTAGGACGCTACCACCAACCGCAGGCCGTTCCATCTATTGTGTACAGACCACCCTGTACAGACGGGACAGACCACCCTGTACGCAGGCTGTTCCATCTATTGTGTCTGTACCACCCTGTACAGACGGGACGGGACGGTCAGCACGTCTGTGCAGAGAGGTCCACAGCAGCACACTGAAGGACAACACCGTGCTGTACGGACGGGATGGCCATGACGTCTGTGCTGAGATGTTCACAGCAGCACACGACACCAATGACGACACAAATATGAATCACACGACTCATTTAGGCCAAATTACCATTTTTTCGCACTTTAATAATGCTTAAACTGCTTTTTTGTGGACTGAATTTGCTTTACAGTTTTTTAGAAGCATTATTGCTCATAGCAGAAAATACGGAATATTGTCGTTAAAAGTTGTCAAGTAAAAAGGTTGTTTTTGCGTTTTTTGGTCAAAACAGCTTTAACAAATTCAATTTTTTAATAGGTACGTTTTTACTTTGAAAAAGTTGCTTTATACTCAGAATGAACCACCTCATCTATTGCGCAACCCCGTTTTTTATAACTTTTGGTCTTCACGACTAGTTAAGTGACGGTTATAAATTGAATACGTCAGTCTTCGATGGCTCGATCATGCCGCGCCATGTTTTGTGTCATGTAGTGCATCACGCGGCCGCGTTGTGATATGTGTGCGGCCGCGTAGTGTAGCACGCGGCCGCGTTATACACTACATGATACCAGACATGTGCATGGATCTGAAAGTAGGATCTATGATCCCAGAGGATCTCTCGATAAAACACAATGTTGGATCTTTGATCCCACTGGATCCCACGACAAATTACAACAGTTGGATCCTGGGTCCCAGTGGGAGTGGATCTTTCGATTAAATTTTGCAACGGATCTTGGATCCCACAGGATCCTATTATAAACAATTAAAAAGGATCTATGATCCCAATGGATCTCCGATCCGACAGGATCCGACTTGCATATTATGCCATAATTATAGTATTTATCGACAAAAACGAACTGAAGCAATTAAACCGTCTAGTTGCAGTTAACAACGGAATGAAAGGTACGACAATTACTGTTAAAAGTTTTGTTCGAAATACACAAATGTATAATGGCGGATCTGGGTCCCAGTGGAGTCCCAATGCAAATGGTGCCTGTGATTCGGATCCAGTCGGATATGTCGAACAAATATTGAAGACGGATCTATGATCCCAGTGGATCCATCGACAATTTGTGAAGGTGGATCTATGATCCCAGCGTATCCGGGATTCAGATCCCACAGATCAGATCCCGAGATCCGTTTTTGGGATCCGAGCACATGTCTGGTTGATACACTACATGACAAATCACGGTTAAGTTAAAGATTTGGTTAAGAATACACATTTACCTGCAGCATAGGCGTGCCAGAAATACATGCTAGATAGAACGCAGGCAGCATCAGGAAGAAAAGATAAGATAAGCGCATAGCCCAGACGTAAATATAATCTGAACCTGTTGAGCTGCTTTTATTTACCCCCCCCCCCCTTTCCCAGAAACCCGGTCGCTTTCTTTGGCTACCTTGCTGATAAAAATAAAAATAAAAATACCGCCACCGTGTTGATACCGCCAACAAATATCGCCACCCTTGAAACCTGGTCATGTTGCCGGGCTCGGGGCTACCTTGCTTCTCGGAAAATGATAATACTTCTAGATTAGGCTTTTATGTGCGAAATAAACATGAAGTTAAGATTAAAGTAAGCTATTGATGAGACGAGGGCGAAGGTCTTTATTCAAAGTCAAAGTTGTTGACAACTGCAATCTGACACGATGCTAACTTCAGGCTACAGTAGCTCGACGCGCTCGTTCAGAAGCATTATGCTTGTGAGACTTTAACAGTCCATCAACTTCATAACGTAGTTATGCCGTTTATCACCCATTAGCTGCCTCCAATTTACCATGATTTGCGCAGCCTTACACATCAAATGGCAAAAGTTGGTCAGTTGACAATTATGCATAGGCGTAGGAGCCGGGGGGCAGGGGGGCAACTGCCCCCACCCAACATTTTCGGATTTAAGCATTACGCCTATGGACGTTGCATGGAAGAATCGACTTCAATATGCCTTTTGCCCCCCCCCCCCCACTTAAATGAGTTCCTACGCCCCTGCAATTATGCAACAAGATGGCTGGATGTTCAGGAAAGAGCTTGTTGCGATTACCTCTTCCACAGATAAGATGATACCTGTATTGGACACTAAATTTTCGGCCTGTTATTGCTAAGCACAGCAGTGAGCGACGGTGCTGGACTCGCATTTGCACGAGCCGAGACATAAAGATGTATCAGCTAAACAGCTCAGTTTCAAATTTCGGCTCTGCAATAAGAGGCCGAAAATTGAGTGTCAAATCCGTTATCATGTTATCTGTGCCTCTTCCTTTAGCAAATTGTTGTCCATAACCGAGCATTGCTCCATTGATAATTTATAACATCACTCGATTACAATGATATGTGAATTTGTATTTCACGCACAGTTTAGCTGGCCTTCTCATTATTCAGTTCTTCTCAAACATACGAGAAGACTTCCTTTCATTTCCGTCAAGTTTTGCAGAGCGCCTGTTTACCCTCCGTTCATTTCCGAGTTGAGCACTGATGACATCACAGCACACCCGGAATCAGACGCCAGCTTATCTCAGCCGTGATCAGCCAGCCAGCCAGCCAGCCAGCCAGCCAGCCAGCCAGCCAGCCAGCCAGCCAGCCAGCCAGCCCACCAGCCAGCCAGCCAGCCCAGCCAGCCACAGCCACCAGCCAGCCAACCCAGCCAGCCACCAGCCAGCCAAGCCAGCCCAGCCCAGCCAGTCCAGCCAGCCAGCAGCCAGCCAGCCAGCCAGCACCAGCCAGCAGCCAGCCAGCAGCCAGCCAGCCAGCCAGCCAGCCAGCCCAGCCAGCGCAGCCAGCCAGCCAGCCAGCCCAGCAAGCCAAGCCAGCCAGCCAGCCAGCCAGCCAGCCCAGCCAGGCCAGCCGCCAGCCAGCCAGCCACAGCCAGCCAGCCGCCAGCCAGCCAGCCAGCCAGCCAGCCAGCCGCCAGCCACCAGCCCTAGCCCCAGCCAGCACCACCAGCCAGCCAGCCAGCCAGCCAGCCAGCCAGCCAGCCAGCCAGCCAGCCAGCCAGCCAGCCAGCCGTGCAGCACAGCCAGCCAGCCAGCCAGCCGTGCAGCACAGCAAAACAACGTCTGGCACGGCGGCCCGACTCTTATTGCAGCGGGTTTTAAGCACCTGAGGCCCTATACTCAAAGTTGCACGCCTGTTTAGGAAAAGAAGCATAACAGCAGATCTGAGTGCAGCTGGGGATTGTGGACGGCAGGCAGCCTCTTATCACAGTGGGTTTCACCTAACAGGTCCCACAGTGGGCCCGGTTTGTGGGCGGCAGGCAGCCTCTATCACAGTGGGTTTCACACAACAGGTCCCACAGTAGGCCCGGTTTGTGGGCCCGGTTTGTGGGCGGCAGGCAGCCTCTATCACAGTTGGGTTTCACACAACAGGTCCCACAGTGGGCCCGTTTCGAACTCTATGTCACACGGTATGACACGGTATCGTTTTTAAACTCTGACACTAGTGTTGACTTCTTTATATCTACTGTATCCTCCTTTAAATCTTCGCGTTCATTAGTTTTACTAAGAACGCTGGGATATTATTTTGTAATTGAACTCGGTGATTGTGTTTGGTATTTTTTTTTTTACGTACTATTGTTGGTCGTGTTATTTATTGTTTATTTTCTGACTTCGTCTGTAACTGGGTAATGACCTGTAGACGATTTAATCAATACACAATACACAATGACTAGCGCATCAGACGCAGACGCAGTGGCCTGACATAGAAGAAGAGGCTGTAAGTAACATATTCAGTAGTTTGAAATTATGCCAGGCAAGCCACACATGGTCAAGTGGCTAGCTGATGATGATGATGATAATTGAGACTTTTAGGGCGGACCGGACGCAAAGGGTCACATCGCTGCAGTAAGGCTAACTGCAAAGCAGCTTATATTTAGGCCCCTTTTGTTTCGTCTACCAATGACAAGCAGTGGTTTCAGCCCTCTTGACGAATTACCCCTTTTCAGCAGTCAGAGAAGGCCAATTAACCCACCCTTTAGAAATGTATGCGTGATTAATCAAAATATCGTTTGTTCCCCACCATCTGTTAAGACGTGGTTCACCTGTTTTACAATTCCATTCGTAGCGGTCGCAACCTCGCAATGTAATAACAAATGTTTTGAGTCAGCGCACGATGCGCACATATAACGTATTCCTTTTCTTCTGCCAATTTCTATCTGTTCAGGGCTGTCGTATGCTGAAGGCTCGCACACCAAAATTATATTGTTAGCCAAGGGCTGCACCAAAGCTGTCTAGCGTAATTTACGAGCGAGCGGTGAAAGCCGCTCGCTCGTCTTTACGGTATATTGGGAAAATATGATTATGAGCGAACCCGATCCGACCTCAACCAGACCCAAGCCCCGTGCGCGGACTGCTTTGAGCTCCATATCTTTGCAACCTGCACGTCCCGATTGACCATGCGGGCCTTCTTGCTGAGTAGCCATCGCAACACAATCCTGTTTTTACCAGTGCCGATTCATGTGGGTGACCTACCACTGCGCGTGGCGCATGCGCGTGAGGGGTGTTAAAAGGTGTTTTCGCAAAACTCCGCACAGCGACGCTGCACTGCGGCTGATTGGTGGTTCGTAATTTGGCCGTGTGGCGTAGGACCTCCTCAGCCACCGCTTTTTCCACTAGTCAGGGGTGGGTGCCTCTGCCGGTGCGCACATGCCGCAGCTCTATTTTTATGTCGTTAGGAAAGGCCTGACCTGATTGTGTTCGCAAATTTGGTGTGTTGGTGTAGGGACTCCTCAGTCGCCAATTGTCCACAACTCAGGGATGGGGTGCCTCTACACGTGCGCACTTTTTTTGTATCTCAGAATACTTGCCCGATTGAGTTGAAATTCCACATACATTTACCTTCGCAGCTCGCTCGTTCTCAGCTAAACTACGGGTTTTTACTCGTATTTAAGTTAAAGCTTCTAACAGGCCCTTCGTTTACCCCCACAGAATGGCTCCGTTACCCCCAATGGGGTCATGACCCACCGTTTGGGAACCACTGAATTAAAGGGGACACTCCACCTTCCCAAAAGTTAATAAATGTATGCGCTTGTGGTGCTTAAATATGAAGTAATTTGCCTGCCGAATCACGATTATGGACATTGTTTCTCACAAAACTGCGCTCATATTTGACTTAAAAGTGAATGTTTTTGAATACTTTGGGCTGAAGACGTCATATTCGAGGAATTTTGGGAAATAGAGAACCTTCACGCTGCCATAAGAATGCATGCTAGCGCATGCATTTTTTAAAAATAATTTAGTCCGAATGTTGAATGGGATGGATTCCCGAGATCAGGACCCGCTAAGTCTAGCTTGTTGCGCAGGCCTTGACCCCTCCATCCGATCACGCCAATTTCCAGTCACCTGGCACGAATTTAGAGACGAAGGTTTAACGTCCCCTAACGACTGAGGACGGTCCGCCCGGCTCGCTGGCTTTATCTGACCTTTGACGCCGCCGCTGCCACCAGTCGCAGGTCATCTCCGCCAGGAGCAAACAGCGAGCGCCGAAGCGGCTCGAACCCATCTTGCCAGGGTGGGTCAATCTGTAGTCCAGCGCTCTCCCGACTGAGCTACACGGGCGGACATGAAGTTATGTATGGCCAAAGGTAAAACAAGTCGACTATAATCAACATTTAGTAAATAGAGACGATGACATCGGCTCAGGGATGACGATGACGTTCAAATACACTGGGGATGTTACAGATGTCAAAACCAAACTCAAATTTCTTTGTGATTCGGAAACCTCGGTGTTGTTTTAACTTACAACATCACCTAATTTTTAACGCCAAGCACGGAAAATGGCCATCTCAAATCAAGTATAATGTTAAGGTGGCAGTGTCCCTTTAACACATTTGGCAGCAGTCCTACACGTCTTGTATTCGACAGTTTCGGTATCCATATCTTCAGAGTCGTCACCGCGAACTGGTTAACATTTCGCCACATGCAGACTTCATTGGAGAAGACAGCCTAAGCCCCTTTCACCCTTGACCCGAACTGCATAGTTCTGCCATTGTCAGAGCAGGCGGTGTGACACAGGGCTGGTGGCTGGCTGTCTTGTCAGCTCGGTTTTCCAGCTCTAAATGACCGCCCGCTCTCGACTAAGCATTGGCATCCGGCACAACTGGTTTCTGTAGAGTCGGAGGCCGACCGAATGTTTTCCGACTGGGACTGACACCTGAACTCGACCTGATCTAGTCAGCGGCCTGTCTGGAGATATGACACAGGCGCGCTCGGCGCTCTCACCCAGTCATCTTCACATCTCAATATCCCGCCAAACTACAACACATATACCAGGTCCTCCTGGTACGAACAGTCAACAAAGATGCTGCATGCCATAGTATGCAGCGTTGTAGGTAACATCGATTTCAGATAACGATTAGTTGTTTGGACGAGGCAACCAGTAACCACTAGAAAAAGTAATTACTAGTCCGCCCCTGTAGCTCAGTGGGAGAGCGCTGGACTCCTGACCTATCCCGGTAGTGGCAGACCGGGTTCGAGTCGCTTCGGCGCTCGCTATTTGCTCCTGACTGGGATGGCCTGCGGCCAGTGGCAGCGATCACATTGAAGGTCAGGTGACGTCAGCGGCGGGGCGGAAGGTCCAGGTATGTCGGCACGTAAAACTTTCGTCTAAATTCTGCCGACCAACAGGAATTGTGCGATCGGGTGGTGGGGTCAGGACCAGCGCAACAAGCTCTGCTTAGCGAGGGTCCTGACCTCAGAAAGCCATCCATACATTCGGCCTAAATTTATAATAATAATAATAATAAACTTAGAACCCACAACGAAGCTGATCTGGTCACGGTGTTACCAAAGATCGGCGGACAGCCCGCGCTCGCTATCGTGAAGCGAATTCGGTCCAAATCAGACCCATACATCGCTCATCAGCTGATGACGTACTATGACGTGATGACGATATGTGACGTTACCGGCATGGGGCGATGAGCCGCGATAGACTGATCTGAGAGCAGAACACTCGGCGGCGGCGGCCGGTGGCGGGTGGGGAGGGCCGGCCGAGCTCCCGAGCCACTGCAGACACGCGCTGTGACTGATCTGAGTAGCAGAACACTCGGCGGCGGCGGCGGGGCGGCGTGGGGGGGAGGAGGCCGGTCGAGACTCCGAAGCCACTGCAAGACACAACGCTGTGACCTGACTCTGAGAGAGAAACACTCCGGCGGCCGGCGGCGGCCGGCCGGTGGGGGAAGGAGGGCCGGCCGAGCTCCGAGCCACTGCAGAACACGCTGTGACTGCATCTGGAGAGCAGAACATCTCGGCGGCGTGCCGGCGGCGGCGGGTGGGGGGAGGGGAGGGCCGGCCGGCTCCGAGCCACTGGCAGACACACGCTGTGTACTGATCTGAAGAGCAGAAACAGATCGGCGGCGGCGGCGGCTGGCGGGTGGGGGAGGAGGGCCGGCCGAGCTCGAGCCACGTGTCAGACACACGACTGTGACTGATCTGAGAGCAGAACACTCGGCGGCCGGCGGCGCGGCGGGTGGGGGGAGGAAGGGCCGGCCGAGCTCCGAGCCACTGCAGACACACGCTGTGACTGATCTGAGAGCAGAACACTCGGCGGCGGCGGCGGCGGCGGGTGGGGAGGGCCGGCCGAGCTCCGAGCCACTGGAGCTCCGAGCCGAGCTCCGAGCCACTGCAGACACACACTGTGACGTCACAGAGAGCCATGAAATGACGTCATAGTAGTGCATCGCTCACTCCGGCCCACTCAGGTCCTGCCCCAATAGCGTGGTCGCGTGCGAGGCTTCTCCGCGCCTGGTGTCAGATATGTTTCAGCACATTACTCAGCACGTCACCTGGTATACCGACGTGTCACCCCTTGTCAGGGCGACATATGGGAAGCCATTTGTACTTGGTATATGTCACGGCAGGGCCTGTCAATTGTCATACATGTGTCAAAGGTGAGCCGGAGCCAGCGTAACATGTCGTCAGACGTTAGTTAGTTAGGCTTACAGCGGCGTCATGATCAGTATCACCACTTTGCAAACACATTCACATGACAGAGCTATTGGCGATTAAATAACAGGACATGCCCATTGCCCATGTTAACATAGAGGCCGTTGCAACGTTTAAACCCGCACCTACACAGCACTGTTTGTCAGGGATCGGGTGCACTGTTTGTCAGGGATCGGGTGCACCCATGGGTCCTACACAGCAGTGTTTGTCAGGGATCGGGTGCACCCATGGGTGCCCACTCAATTCTTCCGATTGTCTGGCTTAGGTATGCATTTTTTACTTTTCATGGGTACTGGGCGGGCATGGATGGGTATGACAATTTTTTTAGTAATGTCGCTAAGCGTATTTTTTTTTACTTGACAAACAGATGTTTAACGAGGTAAATATGTAAATAAATGATAACAGACACTTAAACAATAAACTTTGGCAATTATATGAGAACAAATCATGGTAAGTACCTAAGAGTGGTGTAAGATTAGAAAAAAATCAAATCATGTCCAATCCAAAGTCCGATCCAATATGACAATGTTGACCGAAAAGTGTTCGATGAGTCCAAATCCAAAGCAACACACAGCTGTGTGTTGCTATACCAGCACACAGCTGTGCACAGGTGCGTGATATTATTTCTCGTTAATAGTATGCAAGTAAATATGCTAGGATAATGGTTGCAAATTTTGTTAAAATAATTATCTGCTTAATCTGAGTGGGCCGGACCGGGCATGGGCCTCAATATTATGAATTTGAATGAGTCTGTTCTGGGTCTGGGCTTGGTGTTCATGGGCTTCGGCTGGGCTTGGCTTGGGGTTGGGGCACCCATGACAAACTATGCTACACAGTACGCATGCACCCACGTAAAATGCGTCGCCTGTTGAAGGATAAAAAACATGAAAAACAAACTTAAACTCATTCATTTTCTCACACATCCGAAAGTGCCTTGGTGGCTGGTTCCATGCAGTCATAGCTGGAACGTGGAGCCCTCACTGTGGTGATGTCACAGGGTGCCTTGTTAGCATATGTATAATGTATATGCCACATACGTGTCACATGTGCATTGCATAGCGTTATGACTATTATACCACCAGGGACCATCTCGCATTACACTAGGAGACGGATTGAGTCTCTGTCCAGATAATATTCCAGGCAGCAAATACTGCATACACAAGGAACACTAATAAGAAGGAGGAAAGGGAGCCAGCGCACACAATCAATACAACTGTAAGGGTACAGGATAGCTCCACTGATGAAGCGCCACGTCGAACATTGCGCCTCTTATCATCCCCGCGACAGACTGGCAGTGACAAACTGTCAGTCAGACGCGACACAGACTCGGCTGTCAGTGACAAACTGTCAGTCAGACGCGACAGATCGGCAGCCAGTGACAAACTGTCAGTGAGACGCGACAGATCGGCAGTCCAGTGACAAACTGTCAGTCAGACGCGACAGATCGGCAGCCAGTGACGTGCTGGCCACGAGGGACGGCTCGGAGCCCAATCCCCGGGAACAGTATACGACATTGCAACATTGTGGGAACATCTACAGCAGCAGTGTGTTGACTGTTGACTGTTATTGCTACGTAGGGAACATCTACAGCAGCAGTGTGTTGACTGTTGACTGTTATTGCCATCTACAGCAGCAGTGTGTTGACTGTTATTGCTACGTCATGATAGTTCCACGATGCGCCATGTATGCATGTGTGTACCGTCTGTGAGTGTATCAATGGAATGTGCTGTGAGCACAACAGAACTAGCGTATAGTTACCCAGATTCGCTCTCACATTGCCTTCTAAACCTCCCACCCATCCTTCACATTGCCCCATCGTCCCAGCGCGATGGCAGTGTGACATTCACCGGTGTTTACCAGTGCCTGATCGCGATGGCAGTGTGACATTTACCGGTGTTTACCAGTGCCTGATCGCGATGGCAGTGTGACATTTACCGGTGTTTATCAGTGCCTGATGCAATAGTGTTGTTTCCTAGAAAGCTCTGTGACTGGCCCGGGCGGCCACCACCACCGGCAGCCACTCCATGACGCCCGGCGCTACGACCCCGACCGCGACATAACCGGTACTGGTCTGTGTGCTGCACCGACCGATCAACGATCGATACAACCGTTAACCCGCGAGACACTGGTGGGGGGGGGGGGGCTATTTAAAGCCCCCTCCCGTTATTTTGCAATGTCTCCTAAACCAACAGCGTTATCGTCACCAAACTTGCAATACCATGTCTCACATCAATTTTACACATGATGTCTGAAGGAAAAAGATGAGGCTATGATGGGTCAACCGGAAATGACGTCAGTCACGTCATGTTTTGCAGTTTTTGATGACAAAAAGGTTTGCGGAAAACGCTGTCAAAAGTATAGATTCAATGGTCATATACAAAATGACAGATGATAGACTTGGCTATCAAACTGATTTCGTATTTTCGAAATTTTCGGAAATACACAATTTTGAGAAATCCAAAGACATTAGTTTTATTTAACTAAATTTTCCAAAAAATAACCGAATAATCACAAAACCGGAATATGTATTATTGAGACGAGACAAATAAATATGTGTAGCAAATTTGAAGTCGGTATCCTTAAAAATGATTGAATTGCGACCTTTCAAAGGCAAAATTCGACCATCTCTATACAGCTTCACCATGCATAAAAATTGCATAATGTTTTTTTGCTTTTTCATTCTATTTATATGAAAAAAACATTGATCTAAGGTCATTTTTGCGTTCTAGTCAAAAAACGAACCCATTAACATGTGTTACAACCCTAATGACCGCAAACTGCAGTTTGAACTCGTGACCTTGAATAACCTTGACCTGAGCCAAGGTCATCAACAGCTTAGAATGGAACTTAGAAGTGTTAGATACACGAATAATACCGATTTATCAACTGCTTATGCGTTAAATATCGCACCTTTGCGTGATAATTTCATCTATCGGACTTCGATGACACAGTCAAACATTTTGTCGTTGACGTGACCTATGACGTCAACGGTGAACCTGAGGTTAACAATATTAGGTTTTCCCGACAAATTTTGCAGAGCAATCGAATACAGTTTTTTTTAGATCGGTCTAGAAGTTTCGAAGATCAGAGGGAGGACTATAAACAGCCCCCTCCCCCCTCCCCAGTGGGTCGCGTTACAGAATATACCCCAGTAACTCGCGGGTTAACGGGTCAACAACCCATGCCATCAGTGGGTAGAAAACGCGTTCAGATTAGCAAGTTCAAGTTAAGTATCATGAAGCATCTCATCCAAGAGTCAAGACGCGCAAATGCCGGCGACTTTGTACCTATACATATTGCTACTCGAACAGCTGGCTATTCGCGTCTTCAGACGAAACGCAGAGGACATACAAGTGACGACTGACAACTGATAAGCATTAGAGCACGTATCGATCGATTAACAATGAGCGGCTTCATATCACCACTCGGCTACCGTCTCGGCTGCACGTCTGGCCCGTCTGGGTGGTGTCTTATTGGCTACTCGGAGCGTGCATTAGCCTCGTCCGTCTGGGTGGTGTCTTATTGGCTACTCGGAGCGTGCATTAGCCTCGTCCGAGAACGATAGGCCCTCTTCCCTGTCCACTCCTGCTGTCCCTCCAGCGGACGCCTGCTGTGTGTGCCTTCCTTCGCTGTCCACTCCATGTCCCTCCAGCGGACGTCTGCTGTGTGTGCGTTCCTTCTATGTCCAGGCCCGCCCCAGCAGCCAGCGTCTCAACAGCATCAACGTTCCCGTCGACCATCTCTAGCCATCGACCATCTCTAGCCGTCGACCATCTCTAGCCATCGACCATCTCTAGCCATCGAACCATCTCTAGCCATCGACCATCTCTAGCCATCGACCATCTCTAGCCATCGACCATCTCTAGCCATCGACCATCTCTACCATCAGACCATCTCAGCCATGACCATCTCTACCATCGGACATCTCTAGCCATCGACCATCGCTAACCATCGACCATCTCTAGCCATTTCGACCATCTCTAGCCATCGGACCATCTTAGCCATCGGACCATCTCTAGCCTCGCGCCATCTCTAGCCATCGACCATCCTAGCCATCGACATCTCTAGCCATCGACCATCACTGGCCACGACCATCTCTAGCCATCGACCATCTCTAGCCATCGACCATCTCTAGCCATCGACCATCGCTAGCCATCGACCATCTCTAGCCATCGACCATCTCTAGCCATCGACCATCTCTAGCCATCGACCATCTCTGGCATCGACCATCTCTACCATCGACCATCTCTGGCCATCGACCATCCTACCGTCGACCATCTCTAGCCGGTTCGACCATTCTCTAGCCATCGACCAGTTCTCTAGCCGGTCGACCATCTCTACATCAACCATCTCTAGCATCGACCACTCTAGCAGTCGACCATCTCTAGCACGGACCATCTCTGGCCATCCGCACCACTCTAGCCATCGACCATCTCTAGCCATCGACCATCTCTAGCCATCGACCATCTCTAGCCATCGACCATCTCTAACCATCGACCATCTCTAGCCATCGACCATCTCTAGCCATCGACCATCTCTAGCCATCGACCATCTCTAGCGGTCACCATCTCCTAGCCAATCGACCATCTCAGCCATCGACCATCTTAGCCCGTCGACCATCTCTAGCCATCGACCATCTCTAGCCATCGACCATCTCTAGCCATCGACCATCTCTAGCCAACGACCATCTCTGATGATGATGATTTGGGTTTAAGGGTAGCATCGACCATCTCTAGCCATCGACCATCTCTAGCCATCGACCATCTCTAGCCATCGACCATCTCTAGCCATCGACCATCTCTAGCCATCGACCATCTCTGGCCATCTCTGACGGCCATCTCTGACGGCCATCTCTGACGGCCATTGTACTTGTTACGGAGAAAATGCGATTGGTGTTTTCAAGTCGACGAGCTGTGCTGGGTTACCTTACGCAGCAGCGAATAATGATATGTTTAGAACGATGGTCGTTCACCTTCACGATGCTTCTCAGTTCTAACACTTCTAACGATGTTTCTCTAACCTTCTCTAACAGTTCTGCTCCGGGACTGGTTAGCTACGTCTGCTGAACACCATCAGACTGAGCTGAGCTTATCACAGACTGTTCCACAAATCTCAGACGAGTTGTGCGACAGCTCTGCGCTCTCAACCAATAGCAGACTGCTCAATTCATCTTAGACGAGTTAAGCAGCGGTTTGGAGGTCCTCACTGTCTCCTATCGTCCAGGATGTGCCGTCTCCCCGTCTCCTATCGTCCAGGATGTGGCCGTCTCCCCGTCTCCTATCGTCCAGGATGTGCCGTCTCCCCGTCTCCTATTATCCAGGCTGTGCCGTCTCCCCGTCTCCTATTGTCCAGGCTGTGCCGTCTCCCCGTCTCCTATTATCCAGGATGTGCCGTCTCCCCGTCTCCTATCCTGCCGTCTCCGTCCCGGCTTCCCGGGGATCATGATGGACCTCTCCGCACATGGCCATCACGCCAGCCACAGTGGCCAGTGGCCACCTACTCCCCACACCTCATCACGCCAGCCACAGTGGCCACCTGGAAGTGACCTTCACAGGCCACCCAGCGCGACAAGCTCAGCAGAGTGACCTTGAAAACACGCCCATCATCGCCACGTCAACAAATGACGCAAGTTTCGCTCCCCACGACACCACGGGCGGCCCGGCGACAGATTAACGGTCAGCACCGCTACGGCACCGACACCAACCGACAGACCGTGCTGCGAGCCGACACAACAGAGTAAAGGTCACCACTGCTAACGGCAAACACACCAAACGAACAGCCGTGCTGCGAGCCGGCACAACAAGAAGATAAAGTCGACCACCGCTACGGCAACCGACACCAACCGACAGCCGTTGCTGCGAGCCGACACAACAGGAAGTTAAGCGGTCCACCAAACGCTACGCACCGACACCAAACGACAGAAAACCTTTGCTGCGAGCCGGAGCACAAACAGAGTAAAGGTCAACCAACTGCGTACGCACCACACCAACCGACAGACCGTGCTGGCGAGCCGACACAACAGAGTAAAGGTCCACCACTGCTACGGCAGCGACACCACGCGACAGACCGTCCTGCGAGCCGGCACAACAGAGTAAAGGTCACCACTGCTACGGGCACCGACACCAAAGCCGACAAAGACCGTCTGCGAGCCGACACAACAGAGTAAAGGGTCACCCGGTACGCACCGACACCAACCGGACAGACCGTGCTTGCGAGCGACAAACAGATAAAAAGTCACCACCGCCTACGGCACCGACAACCAAACCGACAGACCGTTGCTGCGAGCCGTACCACAACAGAGTAGAAGTCACGCGCTACGGCACACACCAACCGGACAGACCTGCTGCGAGCCACACAACAGAGTATAAGGTCACACTGCTACGGCACCACACCAACTCGAACACCGTGCTGCGACGGCACAACAGAGTAAAGTCACCACTGCTGACGCACGACACAACCGACAGACCGTGCTGCGAGCCGACACAACAGAGTAAAGGTCACCACTGCTACCACTGCACGACAGCACGATCAGACCCGTGCTCAGCCTGATCACAACAGAGTAAAGTCTACCAACTGCTCACGCAACCACACCAACGACAACCTGCTGCGAGCCGAGCACAAAGAGTAAAGGTCACCACTGCTACGGCACCGACACCAACCGACAGACCGTGCTGCGAGCCGGCACAACAGAGGTGTTCACCAGATGAGCACAGTGCAAACTGGAGAGTAAACTTCTCTGTTGAGGGGGATGAGTGGGCGGAGGGTGACGTACGGTATAAAGGCGGGTACGCACAGGATTCGGTCAAGAGGGGTCCCCATACGGCGATCGAAGGAAGGACCTTGGTGCTTTGGTGGCCATTGCAACCTTGGTGGGACCGGCTTAAAGATGGTCCATAGAACGTCCAAGAAGGGTTTCTGCAGACATGCGCCTGAATCCGGGATCCAGCTGAGATCCCGATCTCTGCATGTCCTGTGTCCCGGAATCCACATGGCATACCAGATCCAGGTACACAATAAAGCACAGACATCCACAAAGATCTCAGATCCTTATGTTTTACGCCGAGGGATCCAATGGGATCCTAGATCCATCTTCGAGATCCAGGCACACAGCACGCTGGTAGGTGTCTTACTTATTGCTAACTGTATAATATGGGAAAACTAATTCCAATATCTATGTTCCCTTTAGGTACAACTTCAAGGTAATTTGCATATACTAGTTATATACATAATATATATATATACACTATATATATACAATATATACAATATACATACTACATACACAAAATAGAGGCCACAAATATTTATGCCAGTCCCTGCATATTATATTTCAAGATCTGAAGCCTGTTTAAATAAGAGATCCACTAGGAGATCCCAGATCTTGAAGCATTTTATGCCGAGGGATCCAGGAGGATCCAAGATCTGAATGCATTTTACGCAAAGAGATCCACTGGGATCCAAGATCTTCAAGCATTTTATACCGAGGAATCCACTGGGATCCCAGATCCTTCTTCGGGATCAAGGCACAAGTATGTTTCTCTGTAGGCGAGACTGGGCACTCAGAAGTCTGTAGCTCTAAATGGTCCTTCTAAATGCTAGAATGGGTCAGTGAAGGACTAAATTAGCATCTAGGTCCAGAATGAAGCTTTCACGCCAGAGTCGACCCTCTCAGACACTCGGCCCTAGTCTTTTCGAGACCCAGGGGGCCATAGCTCCGTGCTCTCCCTGCAAATCTCGCCAGCTGCCCGGTCCAACCCCACCCCCTGGATCCGCCACTGTCCAGTCCCCCTGGATCCGCCACTGGTCCAGCCCTCCCCGCCCCCCCGCTGGATGCCAGCTAAGGTCCAGCCTTGCCCTCCCCTGGATCCGCCACTGGTCCTATTCCTGTCACCCCTCCTGGGTATCGGGTTCACTGGTCCAGCCCACGAGCCCCCCGTAAACCCCTGAATACCCGCCATCATGGTACCGCCACCCCTCCGCCGCCTGGACCCGGATCACTGGTCCAGTCCGCCGCTGTTGGTATACCCCAATGGTCCAGCCCTTACACCCCCACTGGATCCGCCAACTGGGTCCAACCCGGCGGGCAACCCGCTGGACCTCCGCCACTTAAAGGAAGGGCCAGAAAGATTGGGTCCACCCCGCCTCCCTGGAAATCGCCACTGGGTCGCCAGCTATACCCCCCTGCAGGCCTGTCCAGATTACCTATGCAGCGCTGTCGGTGGATTGGAGAGGCGCGCGCTAACGTTGTCTTGGTGAACACGGCGTTAGTAAAACATAGAGACACACCGCCCTTGCAGCGACGGTATATAGCGGGCCGGGACTCGCAGGACCGTCTCATTCTATACTTCAGAAAGTTAGCCATTCGGGGACCGAGCTGGAGCGGCAACATATCGAGTATGAACTCAAGGGGTCACTGTGTCCGCCGGTCAACCGGAGTCTTGTCAGCCGCAGCCAAGAGCTCAGCCCTTGCACAGTGCCATTCTGGACCGAGTGGAGCCGGCACCCAACTCGAGAGAGCAGGGGTCACGGTCCGCCGGTCACCGTTCTCTGTCAGCGCAGCAGCTTGCATGCATACTACAATACATCAGACACACCTGTAAATCTGCGTCACAAGCCACAACGCTCGCACCCGTCACTTGGCAGGAAAACGGGTCACCATGAAAGCTGCCTGCCTGTGATGCTGTGCGTTCAGCGGCTCTGTTCCTCTGTACCTTCCCAGCGGCAATCATCACCTGCTTGCAAGAACCAGAGCTCGCTCAACGGCGCTCTGACCTGTTGTGTGACGATGTCATGACTTGGAAGGAGGTCTCTCGCCATTCTCAGAGAGCCGCAGTTTTTCAGTCCTCAGCCTCAGCGCGTCAGCCTCCACGTCCCAGCCTCAAGCCTCAGACCTCTCAATTAGCCTCATGCCTAATCTAGCCATCAGCCTCAAGCGCCTCAGCCTCAGCCTCAGTCTCAGCCTCAGCCTCCAGCCTCAGCGCTCAGCCTCTAGTCACATCAGCCTCAGCCTCAGCCTCAGCCTCAGCTCATTCTTCCAGCCGTCAGTCGTCAGTCGTCCAGTCGTCAGTCGTCAGCTCCGTCAGTCCGTCAGTCGTCAGTCGTCATGTTCGTCAGTCGTATCCAGATCGTCAAGTCGTCAATGTCGTTTCAGTTTCCTCAGTTGTTATCAGATCGTCGTTACTCCTCATGACCTTCGCGGGCACTGCGATCAAAAGTGGGTTCGCAACTCGCGCGCACGCACAGTCCAGAGCGGCGACGCCAACAATGACAATCAATAGCCACTCAGTTGGCGCCGCAGCAAGGACCCCTCTCCGCCGGCAATCGGGCGGCTCTGCCGGTGACAAAATGTCCGATAAGCCATGACGCGCAAATCCCCCCGCCCACGCCCGAGCACAGGGCAGAAATCCGAGCCATCACACCACGCTAACACGAGTCTCGCACTGAGGTATGCGCTCCGGCGCGTAGGTAGGTACTCTGATTAGTGGTGTAAACATGAATATATGTGTGTTGATCACACGTAGGCTGATTCCTGTCCCGTGGTCGCCACAATAGTCGTCAATAAAAATACTCAGGGTCGTCAATTAAAAAAAAATCACTAAAAAATAAATATACCAATCAGTGAGCTAATGATAAGAAATTGAGTCGCCGTTGGATTGAGTCGCTCTAGCTCGACATCAAGTGCAGCAACGTTGATCCGCATGTCTCCGAGATAAATAGTGTCACGGCAAGGGAAACAGGGCACCAGGGCGGCTCACTCCGGCACCTTCAGCATTACAAAAGTGGGTCCAGCAAATACCAGCCTCTGATTGGTCGTGACGTCAGCGGCACACGACGTATGCTGGCCGGCATGATCATCGTGTTAAATCCCAGTGGAAACCCCCTCTAGCTCAAAAATTAAAAATGCTAGCAGGAAGCGGAAAACAGCGTTTAAAAGCTCTCTAGAATTCCATTCGAAGATACTGCGCACCATTTTGCTCAGGCCAATATTGAGGTCACCAGAGGTCATCAAAAATCACGTTTTCGAAGTGAAGGACTTTGCTCTAGAAACTCCAAATATCTTGGGAAATATGAGAGCTAGTAGCAACAGAGGAAAAACACAATCAAAAGCTCATGAAAATTCAAATCGCCTTATTATTCTGCTATTTAAGCTAATGTCCGTAGTTTAGGCCCCAGACCAAATGTCAGGAAGATAGTTTTTCCAAAACCTTTGTCATTAATAACTTTGCATTGATTACACATAAAGCAGTAATTTAAACACCATCGTGTTTTTCTCGTCAAGGGGCTTTGAAGCAACACATTAATGGTAACGCTGAATTAGGTCTAACTTCAAAATTGACCCTCAGTCCATAAAGTCATTTGGTGGACCCCAGGTAAACTCATAACGTATTTAGCTTGAGCTATAATGAACCGACGACGTGAACTTCTCGACACAACAAATACAGTGGCACGTCTATATCTTGTATTAATAATCGAGAGTTTATTGGGTAACAAGGTGGCTGGTGACCTGAGATATACCGCTCGAGGGGCTGACGCTCTTTTTCAGAAGTCACTGAGCAACAATTCTACCTGGGTCATCAACAATGAGCTAAAATAGCATGATTATGTATTAATTGGCCGGATCCAATGCATTTTCTCTGAAAAGGAAGCATTTGTATATTTTCCATGAAACGTAACTTTTATGAACTCTGGTGACCTCAATATTGACCTGAGACAAGCAACGCCCAAGTAACTTCGAGTGGCATTGTTAAGAGCTTTCGAACGCTGTTTTTTGCGCCTTGGTAGCCTTATTAATTTTCGAGTTAGAGGGGGTGATCCCAATGAGATTTAACACGCTGGTCAATGACCAGCGTGTTGCATGACCAGTGGTCATGCCGGCTACCAAAACCTCTGTGCCGCTGACGTCACAACCAATCACGGCTTGAGACCCTGTTTTTGGTCGGAACGGCCTACCTTGTTATCAGACATGAGACATGGGCCAAGATTCAATATCCAAGATCCGGGATCTTGTTGGATCCTGGATCCTGCAACATCATTTTGTCGTGGGATCCTGTGGATCTTGGATCCTGGACATTATTTTGTCGTTGGATCCTGTAAAATTGTCTTGATGTGGGATCTTGTGGATCCTGGATCCTGAAAAATCAGTTTGTCGTGGGATCTTGTGGATCTTGTTTAGCATATTTCACTGTTTGTGGTGCTAAAATATAACAAAACATGTATTTCATGATTTTAAAACTCCCTTACTCAATGTGAATGGTGTGGTGATCATGTGGTGATCAGACTTACATGTGGTGATCAGACACGGTCAATATCCAAAAAATATCGGGGATCCAGGATCCTTGTTGGATCCTGCAGGATTATTTTATCTTGGGATCCTGTGGATCTTGGATCCTGGAAAATATTTTTCGTGGGATCCTGTGGATCCTGAATCCTGGAAAATCAGTTAGTAGTTAGATCTTGTGAATCTTGGATCCTACTTTTTGGCCTTGGCACACGTCTGCTTGTTAAAGAGCCTTGCAGGGCACGCTCTGATACAAGTGATCTTGAGTCCGTCAGAAAAAATCATCGTCCATCCAATCGGTAGATATCAAAGATCACCAAACACCGCAACAGAAATTCAGCCAACCAACTGGCTCGCTGCTCGTACCCGAGCGAGTCGGATCGCGGCGGGCACCGTAGCTGATGTCAGGCCAGCCCCTTCACCACCTATCCTGCAATGAGGCCTGCTGATGTCAGGCCAGCCTCTTCACCACCTATCCTGCAGTGAGGCCTGCTGATGTCAGGCCAGCCCCTTCACCACCTATCCTGCAGTGAGGCCTGCTGATGTTCAGGCGAGCCCCCTTTCACCCACCTATCTCCTGCAATCAATGAGGGCCTGCTGAATGTCAGCCAGCCCCTTGCACCACCGTATTTCCTGCAGTTGAGTGTGTCCCTGCTGTAGAGTACCAGGCCAGCCCTTCAACACCTATCCTGGCACGCTGAGGACCCTGCTTAGAAGGAAGGCCCAGCCCCTTGCACCACCTATCCTGCAGTGAGGCCTGCTGTAATGGTCTAGGCCCAGCCCTCTGTCACACCACCTAATTCCTGCAGTGAGGGCCGTCCTCCTGATGTCAGAACCAGACCCCTTCACCCACCTATCCTGTCATGAGGCCTGCTGGGGATGGAGAGGCCAGTCGCCTTCACACCACTATCCTGCAGTGGAGCGCACTGCTGGATGTCCAGACCGCAGCATTCACAACCTCTACTGCAGTTATGAGGGCCTGGGCTGAATGATCAGGGCCAGCCCATTCACCACCTATCCTGCAGTGGAGGCCTGCTGATGGAAGGCCAGCACCCTTCACGCACCTATCCTGCAGTTGAGGCTGCTGAGTAAGACACCAGCCCCTTCACCGCACCTATCCTGCAGTGAGAGCCTCCTGATGTCAGATGACCAGTCCCCTGTCCACCATACCTATTCTCTTGGTCAAGTGAGGCCTGCTGAAGTACAGGCCAGCCCTTCACCACCTATCCTGCAGTGAGGCCTGAGCCTGATGTACAGACCAGCCCTCACCAACCTATAACCTGCAGTGAGGCCTGGCTGATAGTCAGGCCAGCCCTTCACCACCTTATTCCTGCATGAGGCTGCTGATGGAAGGCCAGCCCCTCACCGCACCCTGATCTGGCAGTGAGGCCGACGTGGCTGATAGTTAGTGAATACCAGCCCTTCACCCACCTATCGCTGCAGTGAGGCTGCTGATTCGTCAGAACCAGTCCTTCAGTCAACACATATCCTGCAGTGAGGGCGCTGCTTGATTCAGACCAGCCCCTTCACCAACCTAGGTCCTGCAAGTGAGGCCCTGGCTGATGGGAAGGCCAGCCGCTTCACCACCTATCAACTGAGTGGAGGCCTGCTGATGTTAGGCCAGCCCGCTTTCACCACCTTATCTCTGCATGTGAGGCGGCCTGCTGATTGTCAGAACCAGTCCCCTTCACCAACCTAATCCTGCAGTGAGAGCCTTGCCTGACGTTCAGGTCCTAGCCCCTTTCGACCCAGCGTATCACTGCAGTGAGGCCGCTGCCTGCATGTCAGACCAGACCCCTTCACAGCCGTATTCCCTGCAGTGAGGCCTGCCTGATGGTTCAGACAGCCTTCACCGACCTAATTCCTGCAGTTGAAGGCCATGCTGATGTCAGACGCAGCCCCTTCACCAACCTATACTGAGTCGAGGACCTGCTGATGTCAGGCCAGCCCCTTCACCACCTATCCTGCAGTGAGGCCTGCTGATGTCAGACCAGCCCCTTCACCACCTATCCTGCAGTGAGGCCTGCTGATGGAAGGCCAGCCCCTTCACCACCTATCCTGCAGTGAGATGTGGCAGTCGGCCACTTTCCTCCCACTCACCGTCCGTTGGCAGCCCTTACCAGTTATTGCATCAGCACCCATTCACATAAAGCATCACTGACGCGAACAGGCATTGCATCATTCGGCCATAGCAGTGGTATGCTGGTTCACTATGGAGCAGGATAAGCAAGGACATCATTTAGGACAGCTGAAAATAAACATGAATATAATATTACATCGACTTATGTTCCATTCAAAGTATTTCACATAAATATTCACCGACCAGCAAATCGCCTGTATTCGGTGTGGAACTGAGTGCCCGGTTCATAATGAAAGGTTGTTTCCCAACGTGAAACTTCGAAAGTTACATAGAGCCTCGCTTTGAATTTAAAAAGGACACAAAAATTTGCTTTCCAACTTTATTGGATACAATTTGTATTAAAGGTGAACGCTCCTGCCACCTTAAACTCCGCGCCCCACTGGGCCTCTGCATTTCCTTCGCCCGACTGGGAGGGGGTGTTTGAACACCCCCCCCCCTCTAACTCGGCTCCTACGGCACGTAGACCAAAACAAAAAACACTGTTCGAACCGCTATCACAAATCATTTCGAAACTATTTTATGCTTTTTTTCGCTCACGTCAAAACTCAGGTCCCAGAGGTCATCGAAGGTCAAATTTTCCAAATTTAGGACATCGCTCCAGAAACCGCCCAATATCTCGGAAACTATGCTATCTAGAAACAAACGTTAAAAAATATATCGCTAGCCATTGAAATTTGCAATCGCATGTATGTCCTCAAAATTGACCTCAGGTCAATAGTTTGAAAGACTCTAGAGGGTTCATTAATAGTCCAAATATGCAAATTTGGACAAAAAACATATTTTCGCGAATAACTTCTTATCTAACAAAGATAACGCGATCACATAGTTTACCGGTGCCATCGTGTTTGTCTATGGTAATCAAAGCGCCGGCTTTGGAATATGTCAAATTTGATCATGTTAGGCTCAACTTTAAAAAAATGAACCTCCAGGTCCAGGTCATAGTGGGTGAACCCAAGTGGTCTTGTGTTGCATATCACAAGCGAGCAACTGTGTTCTTGTACGATTTGATCTCAAACAACATTGGGTGAAAGTTGCCCTTCTTCTTACTTCTTAATCATTATTTGTTTAGAGTAATTTTGACAAATTTATTTGGTGTTTGATTGTTGACCTCAGATAGACCTCAAGATGACCCCCGTAAGGATCTCTGAGCAAAACCCTGCACTTGGATCAACATATATCCTATTATGAAACATTGTCCAGAACGAATGGACTGATTCGTCGAAAAGAAATACATTTGAATATTTATTTCATTGACTTAGTCGATGGAGTACAAAATTGCCGACCCTCAGGTCGACCGATATCGAAAAAAATCCCGAGATACACAATTTTTAGATGCTGATGATTTGATGTATTCCTAAAGCTTCTGATATCCGAGTCCGTTAGTAAACTGTGGTCCATCAAGGGCACGACCTAACAGTTGTTCTGTAAGTGGGGTCAACTTGGTACCTGACCTGTAAGTGACCTGACCAACCCGATTTATCGAAACTTAAATTTTCGCAAAATGTGGTCGGAATGCATCAATGATTAAGATTATGCCAATTAAGACGGCGCTTACGCGCCGCCGTTATTTGTTCGCTATCTTGAAATAAAGCACCAATGAGGGGTTGTGATCCCCCCCCCCCCCCAGTGGGCGCGGGTTGAGGATAGGGAGTGGTGCCTACTCTTTTGAAATGTCAAATATATTTTTCTTACGGTAAGAAGCTATTGCTTTGATTATTGGTTACGGTTTACCCATTATGACACGGTAAAACATTTTGTCTTTAACGTGACCTGTGACGTCATCGGTGACCCTGAGGTTATTAATATTAAGTTTCCTAAGACAAATTTGACAGGGCTATCGAATGCCGTTTGAATTTGTAAGATCGGTTTAGCAGTTGCGGAGATCAGAGGGGGACATAAATAGACCTCCTCCAGTAAATCGCGCTTTAGAATATACCCCAGAGTAGCTCGCGGGTTTAAGGTAAAAAAAATGTTTCTCGACCAGTTTTGTTTCAGAAACACAACGATGACATTTGTCTGTATCTGGCCCATAAAAGCCACAAAAAGTAATTTAAAAAATTGCATCATAGTCACATATACTTAGGGAACCATTAGTCAGTCAAAAACAAAGGTATTACTTTAAAATTTGTTTTGGGAATCGTCCATACTTAGTTCTCTCACATATAATCTTTTTTGAAATATATTGAGAGAAAAAAATGTACAACACAATTTTGAGATAAAAAATCAAACAAAAATCGGAAGCTTCAAAAATTCAAGATAGCCATTTTGAACAGAATGTCATTTCATCTCTAAAAAAGTATGTACTTTTTTTGTTTACACTTTGACCTTGATTATTGCAACAACAAAAAAATGTGGGATGTATGTTATATATACCTTAAGGAGCACTTTGGGTGATCATGGTCGCAATCAAATGCTCTGGATAGAAAGTATGGTCCATCAAATAAAATGTCTCGATTTTGACCTTAGACCCGACCTTGACCTGATGTGACGTCAATCCAAAAATTGTGAGTATGCTTTAGATGCGTCTAAATGAGAAATTGTGAGCGCCGCCTTGTGCGTCTCGCTGCAATAATTGGTTCCGGAGATAATGAGGGGGCAATATTTGCCAGCCACCATTGACCCCCTCCCGGTCAATGGTGTTTGGCTGAGACCCCGGTCAAGCGCGGGTTAATCGATAATTTCAGTGCTTCTATGTAGTAGCGGAAGCCCTCTAGAGTCCACTCAATAACTTTTTGCTTCCAGCAAGTTCCTGAACTCTTTGGAATATCTCCGAACTAGGGTGAATCAGGAGAAATTAAGTAGTGGTTCAATTAAGAAAATTATCATATAGACCTGTGTCAATAGCCCCAAATAAGCGATGCATGTAGCCGAACATAGGCCTCAAAGTTTGGTAATGCATGTATGCCCAAATATAGGCATACAAATATAACAATTATTCAATCTATTTTTGGGTCGCCTCCCTGCAGTTTGTCCAACTAAAATGGTTTGAGAAACCCACAAGAATTAACAACACCATGGTAAGCATGAAGAAACCGCAAACGTGGTACATAATACATGGCATTAATACAACTATTAAAAAATATGTGAAGATGTCAGTCCCTTCATCTGATGTTTCAAGAGCTTGTTTAAAATCAGAGATCCACTGAGATCCTAGATCCTGAATATTTATATGCCTAGGGATCCAGCAGGATCACAGGACACAGATGTTCATGCATTTTATGCAGAGGGATCCACTCAAGATCTTCATGCATTTTATACCAAAGGATCTAATTGGATCCCAGATCCAGCTTTGGGATCCAGGCACAAGTCTGTCTTGGATAACATGTCAATCATCTTATTATTCATGATAATGTTAATCATGCTCTGTTAACAGCATAAAACTAATGCTATAAGGAGTTTTCTTCATGAAATGTGCCAATTTATAACATGAGCCTAAAATATTTACTTTCTCATAATAATGTTTCTTCATATTCTTAGGCCAGACTGCAAAGTATGGCATATTCGACAAGATCTTGTTGGTGCAAGCCCATCCTGGCTGGAGCAGATTTGATGCAGATTTAAGAAGCTAGTGCGGATTCAGGGAGGTGCGGATTAGGTAGGGTGCAGTGCAGACCTGTAATGGAGCTGTGCTAATGGTGCTGTGCCAATGCTGTGCTGCGGGCAACAGTCGCACGTGGCAGATTAGCTTAAACAAAGCTTAGCTTGACATTCTTTTACACATTAGGAACTAGCGCTGAAGAAATGTCCTCTTGGTTTCCAGCCCAATAAGGGTGTTTTACTGGTTTTGATGGGTTGGTGTGGATCTTTGGCTAGTCTTGCACAGAATGGTGCAGATTTTTAGCCTACTTGGTATGGGTTGGTGCAGATTTTCATCATGGGCTGGTGCATTTAATTGACTCCTGTGCCACACTTTGCAGTCTGGTTCAAAGGAACCACACACTAAAAATGGACAGTGGAATTTTGACACTTATGCCATTCAGCTGCATTCATAAGGGTCAAAATGTAAATAGCATACTTCAGCTTCTTTTCATAATATGAATGCTTACCTTTCTAGAGAAGGCAACTTCCACCATATTACTTCTGGTCATAATCCTGCAAACTTGTTGGATTCCAGCCATCCTCATGCTTGATGACTTGTAAAGCTATCAGCTGCTGCTAACACTCACTACACCAAGCAGAAATAAAACAACTATTTTGGCACACTACACACTTAAGCAGCAGCCCTCACTCAGGCTGCAAGTATTTCACACTGATCGCGTAGAATTTGCACCGGTACAGGTTCGGACAAACCAAAACGCCAAGCTTGAGCTGAAGCCCGACACTTAGGTCATGTCTCATCAACGTTCGGTTCAACAGTTGCTTCGCACACACACTGATGCTGAAGCAAAACTAACACTGTTAAAACGTCCACTTCTTCAACCACAAACACACCAAGCACATAAGCACCTACAAGCAAAACGAAACTAACCAAATGTAGTCAATAAAACCTCGCTATCTATAACCGGAAGAAACCAAGGTCAAGAATCCATCGCTTTAACGTGAGTAGGAATGTAATTTCCTTCTCAGTTACATTTTTTATGACGTCAATAAATATTGACCAATGGCAAGGCTATTTGAAAATAATGCGACTAAACAAGCCTATTTTTAAATGAATTATAAATCATTTGTTGTGAGCATTCCAATCCATCAAACGCCTTTGCATTCATTTTTTTGTATAATCACTGTTACTAAATCATTAAAAAATGTTTATTAGAAACATAATTTGGAAAGCATCCATCTGGATGCTTTTCGTTGTACTAATGACGTCATAGTATTCACTTCCTTGGCAGAATAAGGCTTGCTGGGTATTTAGGATCGAAATATATGCATCTTGCAACGGTCAACAAACCGTAGCCGCCTGACCCGCCTACTCAGATTCTGCACCGCAAATGTCCTTTGTGCGCCTTTTTCACTTGTTGTCACGTAAAGCTACCAAATTTTGTATTACGGTGACAAAGGGAAGGAATCATAAGGAATGGGCTAGTTGCAGGTTGTATGGTGAATATCTCTATAAAGTTCAGTGGGTGAATACTAGTGGTGCCAATCGGAGCAAACATTTTCGGAAATCCGAAGATCGGTTTGTCCGAAGATCGGTTCAGTTTCGGACGGACAAAAGCATATTTCTTTGGGCATTTTCGGACATCCAATGCCCAAAGATGGCTTTGTCGTGAAAATCACTTACCCAAGGTATATTTATCAGTACCTAAATATTGTCCTGTATATAGAATGAATATTGATGATTGTGGTTTTCGGATATCTTAACTGTAGCGATATTTGACACAAATGCCTATACTTATGCATATATTGAGAATGATGCACTGGATGATTTTCATTTCGTAGCATACACTTTTTTCTGCTTTCGAACGAATTTCGGACAAACAATGATTTTCGGACAGTTTCGGACGGACAGCTGACCATGTTTTGGACATCGGTCGGACATTGGACAAATATTTTATGAAATTGGCACCACTAGTGAATACCTACTGTTTAAATTATATGCGGCGGAACGGGGGGGGCACCGGGGGGCACCGTGCCCAGGGGTTTGGTTTTATCAAAATGATCGTGGGTGCTCACATAGTTGAGGTGCACCTATATCTATAAGGGCTTACAAAAAGTCACTGGCGGATCCAGCCGTCGGCTTTGGGGGGGTCTCTTTTTTTGGCAAAAAGGTACCCCATTTTTTTCTCCTCGGATCTGGCCGTTCACCTTATTTTTGTATTTGAGTTACACAAATTCATTTTATAGAGGGAAAAAACATAAAAACACGATATTCCGTTAGCATCTACATAATAAAGGGCAAATGATTTCGTTTGACCGTATGGAATAACGAAAACCCTTGGTTATGGATACAAAACCCATACCATTTCTAAATCAGCATAATTACAGGAAGGTTTTTGGATCCAAAAAATACATATATATTGTCATTATATACAAAAAATACAATCTAAAAAATATAAAAAAACGGCTTCTCCTCCTAGGTACATATCTACCTTAGTTAAATCTGGAAACGTTAGTTAAATCTGCTTCAAGTGGTTAGGCACATAGTGCTCGAGCGAAACCTGATTTTTCATGTATAATGCTGCGCTTTTTGACATTATTCTGAAGTCTCTAATTCAAATTTACGGAAAACGCTTACCTAGTTACGGTTAGGTACATATCTGCCTTGTTTAAGTCTGCTTAGTTTTAAGTGGTTTTAGTGCTATCAAATTCAGTGTATGTTTGGACTGCGGAGTGTGACTCCTAGCTTCACCTGCCGACTAGAAACCAAACAAACGTAAGATTGCCTTGGTTTCTATGCAACCAATTATTCGAACAGGGTACAAAACGTTAGATTGCATTCTGTCCCCTGCCGACAAACAGGCAAACATTGGTAATAATTGCCCGGCAACGCCGGCACCCCAGCTAGTATATACTACGTATACTACCCCACTAGTATATAGATACACAGATTTAGGGAAATAATAACCGTTTATTTCTCATACCCATTTGGCAGGGGGCTTGCCGACAATTTTTCCAGTTGGGTGTTGTCTGAAATGACGAAAAAAATATGTGGTATTAAGCTTTTGCAGGCATTTCAACATAATTCCATGTTATAAATAGATACTTCTTATGCTATGTATATTACAAGTATTCACGCCACAACGGCGCGGAAATTTAACAGTTTTGCCTGATTAAACCCAAAAATAGAGCCGATTAGGCCGTCTGCAAGACACTGAATGAAATTAATTTGCCAAATTTGTATATGCGATTGCGAAACTTGCCGTGAAGCGGCGCGAAATTGTCGAGTTTTTGACTGGATTTCGACAGCAGCATTTGCAGCAAGGGCAATTTTTACGATAAATTGTTATCTTTCCCCGCAAAATTGTAAGCTTCCCTAGTTTTCTATCAAGATCATTGATTTCACGCTCAGTACAGCAACGCGTGGGGGGCATACTTGTATTTAATGCCCCCAAATTCCTGTGGGGGTGGGGATGCGCCCCGGATGCGCCCGAAATCCACCAGTGGTGTTGGCGAAACCTTTCCAACGTGAAAAGGCCGAACAAAACGGATGAAAACCCACGTTAGAAGGATGGAGAATGCAGTATGGCATGTATGGCATGGGCCATACAATTTTTTAACCTGAAATTAGCAAATTGAAAAATCAAGAACCATTGACACCAATGTGGAATAAGCCATTCTAGCTTGGAATATTTGTTAGGTCCAAGACCTACAAGTCTTAAATAATTGCGCCGCGTAGCGGCGCAAAAATTTGAGTAGCCTTTTGAGTTTTGAGTAGCAAAAATTAGGGCCGGGACAAATCCGGACAAATCCGGCATTCAATGAGGACTCGCTTCGCGCTTCGCGCTCGCTCGTAATAATGGCTTTGCCTCTGTTCCATAACTACAAGTTTCGATGGAAACCAACAGGTTCAATAATTAACAAATCACAGACAGAATGGCCATGTATGTCCAGGAATAAAAACGTAAAAGTTCGCGCTGTCTGGCAGGCCGCAATTTAAATACCGAATTATTATACTGGGGGTTATCCAAATCGTGCCGTTTCTCCATGGCGTTTTGTTGTCTATGGTTGCTATTTTCCAGGGCTGCCGGCCACGTATATTTCAATTTGGCGGGGGGGGAGGGGGGGAAATCGGGGATGGAATAGGCGATGCAATTTTAGCAAGTGCCATTATTAGCGGAATTTTCCAAAAATAGCCATGCAATCTACTATTTTTGCTAAAATGAGGTAATTTTGCCATTTTGTATAGCTTTTGGGTGAAATTAGCAAAACATTACAAAAAGGTAAAGGAAATACAGACGGCTGGCACTAACAGAAAGAGCTTAAATTGCCTTAAAATCTATAGATTTTTACCATATGCCGAGACACCCCTTTAACGTTAACACGTGAGGGTGGTATACATTGGCAGATCCAGAAAGGGTGATTTTGTCAGTTTGGAGGGCAAATCGCCAAAAGTATCGCATTATTTTGAAAACTCATCGGATTTCGCTCGGTTATGTATCAGTAACTGATTTAAAACAAACTTTCCCTAATAAAAGTTGCTTAGTTTTAAGATAATCTTAGTAAATGTGTCAAATTTGCGCCGATTTTGGGTGGTTTGGGAGGGGCCATGGCCCCGTGCCCCCCCCCTCTGGGTCTGCTCATGGTGGTAAAACATTATAGCTCAATGTTATTTGATCTAGGAAAATATTTTTGCCCCTGGGCGCAAATTGACTCAAAGGTGTCGGCGCGCCCTTAAACCAGGGACTATCATGGGCTGGGTGCACCCATGGGTGCCCACTCAATTCTTCCGATTGTCTGGGTTGGGTATGCATTTTTTGACTTTGCATGGGTACTGGGTGGGCATGGGTTTTACAATTTTAGAACAATGTCGCGAAGCGTTCTTTTTTACTTGACAACCAGATGTTTAACCAGGTAAATATGTTGTTTAAATGATATAGGACACTTAAACAATAGACTTTGGCAATTATATGACAACAATAAATCGTGGTAAGTAATAGGGCAGTAAGATTTTTAGATCATGTCTGATCTTAATTCTGATCCAATATAATAATGCTGACCGCAAAGTGCTCGATATGTCCAAATCAACAACAACACACAGGTGCCTGATATTACTTCTCGTTAAAGGGAATGTTTCACTTCTCTGAAAGTTGTCCAATGTACGCTGCTTGTGGTGCAAAATATGAAGTAATTGCTGCCGAACACGATTCTGACATTTGTTTCTCACAAACAGTGCTCAATTTCATGAAAAACTAAGTTTTAGTATTTGGGCTGATGACGTCATATGAAGGAATTTTTGGAAATATAAAAAACCTTCACGCTGCAATATGTATGACTAGTGTATGGCTAATGTATAGCCAAATGTAAAA
>VOPJ01004736.1:53309-63655 GCA_014673585.1 Semibalanus balanoides
CCAGATGTGAAAATCAATTTTAGGAAAAGTCCGAAAGTTTCATAAGCCTATTCGTAGCCGTTTCGGAGATATCTAAGAAAAACATGAAGGGTGGGCAATATTTGCCCCCCTGCCACTAATAGGGTTAAATCGTAGCACGTTTTTGCGTTTGGTTCCGAATTCCGTAGTTATTAATGCAAACGTTTACAAATCCACCCCATGATTATACGTGAGGAAAAAAACTGCAGTAAACTGTTAAAAAAATAGCTCCCTTGGTGATTTTTGTGTGCTAAATGGGTGCTCCTTCCAGCAACAAGCAGCAAAATGCTGCTAGAAACTAGCGGTTGCTGCAAATTTATCGGCAGGCTGCTTATCAAGTACTACAACTTACACGTTATGTGCTATTACAATGCTTAAATTTAAACCATGTGCTTATAGTGTTAATCATCGAGCAGCTATGCAGGTGCTAGTAAAGTATAACTTATATATGCTACAATGGTGCTTGAGCGTAGCACGATTGTTTGCATGTGCGATTATAGCGGGACATTTTAGCATCACAAGGATGCTTGAGGTCTATTAACAGCTTGATGGGTGCTGAATATGATACATTGTACGATTTAGCGGGAAACTGTAGCAACATAAGGGAGCTAATTGCCGGCGTATGCGCGTGACGCACTGAGTGTGGCAGCCATTTTTGATCAGTTTTCGCGTAGTCGTGGCGGTGTCATGTTCGCTGGTGCAAGGGAAGTGTTTTAGGAAATGTGCACTGGTGCATGGTGATCGGTGAAGTGATGCAGCCATATCAGAAGCGTTGTAATTTAATTCATGAAGTGATTCTGATGTGGTACGACCATCAATTCAAAAATCAAAGCAGCAAACTCCGGTTTGTGGATACTCTAACCGTACAACGAGAAACGATTGAGACGCTGCCCACCAAAGAAGCGATTCGAGGTACGCGGTGGAAAAACAAGACGCTGTCGATGACGTTAAGATACATTTTGCATGGCTCAACTTCCAGCTTCCCTATATGTTTATTGCAAATCTTGTGGATGTTTGCTTTTATAATACATTGTATTGTCAATGGTAAGTGTTTTTTTTTTTACTAAGGTATGCGAAATGCCTCAACAACGCATCGTCACTCGGACATCGGATCAGTACAGGCATTCGAATCAGTCATGGACGCATAGGCGGATCCAGAAAGTGTGATTTTGACAGTTTGGGGGCCAAATCCCAAAAATTATCGCATAAATCTGAAAAACTCTCATCGGATTTCGCTTGCCTTATGTATCAATAATGATTTAAACAAACTTTCTCTAGTGAAAGTTGCTTAGTTTTACGACAAACTCAGGAAATGAGTCAAATTTGCGCCGATTTTGGGTGGTTTGGGGGGCCATGGCCCCTTTGCCCCCCCCCCCCCTGGATCCGCCCTTGCATGGACGTCCATTTTGAATTGATTGCAGTTGACGGTCTTAGTATTATTGTGACAGGAGTAAAAACGTTGTGAAATGTGCATATTCCCATCGTTTTTTTGTATATAAATATTATATTTCCCTCTCTATAGGGTTATGTGGTTGCTTATGTCCCTCATACTTTTTTGATTTTTTTTCGTATGACCAATTCGTTTTGCTGTGTGCTGATATTGTGCTTTGTCCATTGTGAATTCCTCTTAAAATACTAGGCTTATTTCCATAAAAAGGTGCGCTAAATGTCTCCAAAAACGTGCTAAATTTTCCAACAATGAGCTAAGATAGAGGCTAAACTGGTTGCTAAACTAGATGCTTAGACAATGATTCAGAAATTTAGCAAACTAATGCGGGAGCCTCCGTTTGACATAGCATGATTACGGTGCAATATTTAGGCACAGTCAAAACTGCTTGAATTTAAGAATCATTGCTAAAAACAAGGCACCACTAAACAGTGCTAGGTTTAAGCAGGTGCTAGAAAAAGTTTGGCTGCAAAATTTATAGCATCATTAAATCAGCTTGAACATGAGGCAGCCTTGGGTGGTGAATGCGTTTGAACATTTGAAATAGCCCTTAGGGTGCTTATACTTGTTTTTTACAGTGTACCTAACGCATAAGGCGCACTGATATGTTCGCATCATGCTACTTACACTCCATGTTTCACGCGCTTGCCAACACACCCTCAGATAGGATTTATGTCCGCTATATAAGTGACAATGTCTGCGACGACATTTGCGATGCCTAAAAAGGCAGGATTTAAGCGGGTCTTTTCTAGAGCTGGCTCTTACCGAGGAAGCTGTCGGGACGGGCACCTTCTAGAGCGGCCCCCTACCGAGGACTTTTTCAAGGTGGGCCCCTACCAAAGAAGCAAACAGCTTACAGAGCGGGCCCCTCAACCAACAAATTTCAGAGTGGGGGGTCAGCTGATCCTCTGATCCCTGGTTGCAACCACTGTCACCCCTCGCGTCCGCTTTCTCGCGCGACATTTGTCGCGTTGCCCGGCAGCAGCGCCAAGTCCTCGTCGTTACTGCGAGAGATGCCAATAAGAGGACAATTAATATTTCGGATGGTGCGCGGCGGGCCGTACCTCGCGGATTCGCTCCTGTCCATATTACCGGTAGGTGCGTGGCTGTATCGATCAGCGTCACACCCATCATACACCAGCCGGAACAGAACAGACTGGAGAACCGACAGATCTGGAGATATTTCCAGCGTGATTTACTGTGAAAACGCGTCGCTAACCGGGAGACGTACTTGCGTTTTAACAAGCGAAGAAATGAGAACGATTGCGACGACAGACGGCGACGATGAAAGGCATAACGATGAAAAGATATTGGCGTTGGCGTTGTGTTAGACTCAGGGCCTCGGCTAACATGTTAGCTGGGGGGCCAAACTCCCCAGCAGTGACCGCTAGCTGGCCCCCTAGTGACCTAATTTAATCCCCCAGTGGGAGCGTTTTTTCATCTGTTATTTGACGCGGATAGCTTAGCTGAAACTCCATTGCATTGAATGTGCTCCAAAAATATATGATAGCCGTTTTCAGGATGGATTATTTTTCGCGGAATGTTTAAAACATTTTAAAATATTTAAAATGTTTTAGTAGTAGCCGTTTTCCTGATGGACTAATTTGCCAAAAATGATTCAACTTTCGCCGTACAGGACCGTAGGGCGAGGGTTAAAATATTTCTCGCAAATTAGTCCATCGTGAAAATGGCTACTACTAAGACATTTTAAAACATTACAAATTGTACAAAACATTTCGCGCAAAATAATCCATCATGAAAACGGCTACTATGATAGTATGAATAAAATACAATATGAATGCAACTGTATTAGGTATCTATGCAATATGCATTAGCATCACCGGATAATGCTTATAACTCTTAAAGTTGCAAAAATTTCACTTCTTCCCTATTCTTTTGACTTGGCAGCAATTTGGAAGCTGGCGGTTGCGACATCGGATGTTATGTAATTATTGCATCTTGTATAGGCTTTGTCAAGTCCGTGGCCTGTGCAAGTTTCCTTGGCTCAGGCCTCAGTGACGATACAAAATGTGCGTGTGTCGTAGGCACCTACTGTTGACACGCGCTCTGGAGTGGAGAGGGAGGCGAAACCCGCCCACCTCTGAGGTGTTTCGAGGATAGCTGAAAAACTGCGCGCTGCTGTTCGTACAACAGCCACAGATTTGGGTCGATCGGTTTCGCACTTGCAAGTTGCAGGATTGCATAAAGTTGTAAGTACCTACAATTTGTTCGCCCCGGATTTTTGGTATCGGTGACCTAAGGTCGGGCCGATATCGTCACCAACAGGCAACACTGTGAACACATTTTTTGTCAATAACTCTCGACAGAACGAATGTAAATAAAGACATGCAGTACTTTTGTGTTTGCTCGTCGAGACACGTCTCCCAATTTTCAGCATGACCTACTTGGGTCACTATTTGACCTTGACCTGAGGTCAAATTTATCAGTTGACCTAACCTGGTCTACATTGAATATGATTTGAAGGCGCATGGACGAGACAAATATGACGGTGTCGAACGTTTTGCTTCATCTTCCTTAGGTAAGAAAGTAATTCGCGAAAAATAGTTATTACCAAACAATACCTTTCTATTGAATTTCGTGACCTCTGAAGCCAAAAGTATTGAAATGAGCTCAAATTTGAGGACACATGAGCGATTACAATTTTTTTGCGAAATTGATATTTTCTGTTTGTTCCTAGCTGCCATTAGCCATAGCTGCCAAGATTTGTCGGGGGTTTCTGGAGCGACGTCCTTGATCTTGAAAATCGGACCATTGATGAACTCTGGTGACCTAAATATTGACCTGACCTGAAACAAGACCTATACGCTTTCGAAGGCTTATCTCAAAGCTAGTTAACGCGTGATCTGCTTGTCGCTACGTTGCGTGGTTTTCGAGATCATACGGTGGGGGCGAAATCCGCCCCCTCCAGGTCTTGTAGTTATTACAGGCCCTCCAGGGCGCGTTTAAATAAAGAATATACTGTTTTTTTTCCATAAATTTGACAACTACTATTATATTTAAGTCATTACCACATGGCAAATAATTGCATCAGCTGCAAGAGGTATATGGTTGCAACCATACACTGGCGGATCCAGCCATCGGCTTTGGGGGGGGGGGGCTTTGCTGGGGCAAAAAGGTACCCCATTTTTTCTCCTCGGATCTGAGCCGTTCACCTTATTTTGGTATATGAGTTTTACAAATTCATTTTTTAGAGGAAAAAACATAAAACAGAACATATATGCTACGAAATATAGGTACACATATAGGAAATAATAACGTTTATCTCATACCCATTTGCAGGGGTGTTCCCGACAATTTTCCAGTGGGTGTTGGCTGAAATGACGAAAAAAATATGTGCGTATTTAAGCTTTGCAGCATTTCAACATAGATTTCCATGTTATAATAGATACTTCTTTCTATGTTATATATAAAAGTATTCGGCGCCACGAAGCGGCGCGAAATTTCAACAGGTTTGCCTGATAAAACCCAGAAATATAGGCGGTTGGTTTCTGCAAGACATATATGGGTTTCCATGTTATAATAGGTACTTTTTCTATGTTAGTAAGTTATTTAGCGCCGCGAAGCGGCGCGAAATTTTTACGGGTTTGCCTGATAAAACCCAGAAATATAGGCGATTGGCCGCTGCAAGACACTGAATGGAAATTAATTGGGCCAAATTGTGTATTTGCAGATTGCAAAACTTGACGCGAAGCGGCGCGAAATTGTCGAGTTTTTTACTGGATTGTCGACTGCAGCAAGGGCAATTTTTACGATAAATTGTTTATCTTTCCCCGCAAAATCGTAAACTTCCCTAGTTTTCTATCAAGATCATTGATTTCACGCTCAGTACAGGAACGCATGGGGGGCATTCTTATATTTAATGCCCCCAAATTCCTGGGGAGGTGAGAATGCGCCCCGGATGCGCCCTTAATCCACCAGTGGTGTTGGCGAACCCTTTCCCAAGCGTTGAAAGGGCCAAACAAATCGAATGAAAACCCACGTTAGAAGGATGGAGAATGCAGTATGGCATGTATGGCATGGGCCATACCATTTTTTGGATCAGGAATTAGCCAATTGAAAAATTAAGAACCATTGACACCAGTTCAGTTCACGTGTATTTGGGCAATCCCGGATAAACTCCCATCGTCAGCAGATAATAGCAGGTTAAGAGTTCATGAGGACAAACACAGTCATACACACACAAACACACTGACAGGAATCAACCGCACAAACATCTCACTGCGCCCTCACATGTCCCGCGAGATGTCGCTTTAACTGCCTTGAAAAGGAGGCAGTCGGCAGCTGTCGAAGGTAGTCAGGCAGTTCGTTATACAACGTAGGTTGCGGCGATAGAAAAACGACGTTTTCCCATCTCGGTCCGTGAACGAGCTATATATAGGTCACTGTCCTGTCTCGTGGGTCGACTGTGCACCCCGCCCACAGTCCGGAGCATACGGGCAAGTGATTCAGGCTCGCCTGAATGGAGGACCTTGTGGGTGAGTGAGATGGTATGGAATAAGCCATACTAGCTTGGAATATTTTTTAGATCGAAGACCTTCAAGTCTTAAATAATTGCGCCGCGTAGCGGCGCAAAATTTTGAGTAGTTTGCCCTGGATCAGGGCTGGTTAAAAACGGTTGTGGCGCCGGATCAAATTCTGGCCGAAACAAAGTGGACCCCGTGACCTTGAGGGGCCACTTCTGTGCGTGGCTAGGGGTCCATTCAGCATGTTTAGGACCCTTCTCACTCGCAGGGGCCCTTTCGGTTTCTAGCCAGGGGCCCCCTACGACCTGTCCAGGGGCAAAAGGTGAAACACTTTTTGTGCAGAATTGGGCCTTTCGGCCCCGGAGCAAAACTTTAAAGGTATTTCTGGCGCCCCATTTATCTATCATGTCGCACTTTCGTAACAGCCCTGCCCTGGCTTTGCCATTATTTCATTAATGCGTTCACATTTGAATAGTGTGTTACTCTAAAAAATTATTGTGCGTTTAAAAGTGGTGTAAAAAAGTGTTTAAAGCGAAACTATTTAGCACAATAATATCAGAAAGTAGAAACATAAAACAAATGCGATGGGAAACGGCACGATTTTGTAACCCCCATATAATAAATTCAGTATTTAAATTGCGCCGCCGAGCGGCGGAAAATTTTGCGTTTTATCCCCTGGGCAACTGCATTCTTTCTGTTGTCTTCACCCTGTTTTCTTTTGCCCATTTTTACTCGATCTAAAAAGGCCGAAATAGCTTGTGGCAAAGAGCGACTTTTAAGCTGCTTTATTCTCTTTCACAACACATTTCAAACCCATCACCTCACTCAAAAATTCGTGTTGCCTGTCTATCGAAATCCGCGTGCGTCGAGTTGCCAGTTCATGACCCCGTATCACACCTGATACAAATGTTCGAATTTGCCACAGCGCGTGCGGCGTGCGCCAACATTTTAAAGTCCTCAATTTAACGCAGATCAGCACACAAATCATATTTAGAACTGCCTCAAGAGGGTCGAAGTTTCTATATTTTCTTGAAAAATAGGCATTTTAGAACAGTATGTTCTATGCATGCAGTAAATAAAAAATTAATTGTAGTTTTGTTAAATTACTAAGCTTGACCCAAAACGTGAAACTGGACTTCTTACTTTCAACTCTAGGTCCCCTCAACTCAAGTATTAGCACTTCAAGGGGAAGGGTATCATATACGCTAATCTCCCACCCCCCCACTAACTGCTATATTGCTGAGGTCATGGTGGACTTTCGGGCCGATTTTGAAGGCCACAGCGGTGCTTCTCGACCACTTGTAAGAGTACTGCCCAGTGCCCGTGGTCTTCACTCTTCTGGTAAGGGCCAGGTTGAGGGACTGCATCAGCGCCATTCCGCGAAGTCGTTGATGACTTGAAGGGCCTGGACTCGGAGGGATGCTGCAATGAAGGCTGGATTCGGCGGCCACTCCTCCGGATCCTTGAGCAGGAAGGCAGTGCTGATGTCCAGAACCTTAAATAACTCCTTTGATATAGTCGTTGTGAAATTGGCCAATGTCTTGTTGGCGATTGAGGTGGTTGACATTGGACAGATCCACATTAATACGCCGCGGGGATCCTCCGATCTCTCCTCTTCTTTCATCGTTGTAATGCTCTCCCGCTATGTCACCAAGTCGATGTTCTCGTCAAAGATGGCCAAGGCAACGAGACTCTCGCTTAAGTACCATAGGTGCCTGGCCAAAACTGTTGTCGTCGCCTTGGCCTCCGCTGAGTCCGAATAATAGACGAGGGCCTTGAGCAGCGCGATGTCCGTGGCTGGGGCTGTTGTCGGAAGCGGTACTTTGTATCAGGTCTTCACGAAGATGGACATTGCGAAGATGGTGAATCGCCTGATGCCAGCCCCTTCGCTTAACGACATCTGAAAATGTTTCCGTAACAGGAACAGTTTGATGGCATAGATAACTTTTGCTATCCAGCGCGCGCGATGGAATGCACCGAGACGAGCGAACCGGAAACACCGCTTGTTCAGACCGCCAAGCACAATAACAGAGCGCTATAGAAGCTCACTGTAGTCGTCGCGTGGATATTAACCGTCTTGGAGGCAGCTAAATTCGAAAAGTAGGTTGTCGCGGGCGTCCTTCAGCTGCCGTAGCATGGTTCCATCCTCGAAAAGCTTCGGTTTGGTTTGATCGATTAAGTCCCAGTGGGCGGCGATTTGAACAGGAGTATGTAAGGACCAGTTAGAGGAACCAAAAAACGCCTTGGACCGCCTCTTGTACACTGGTCGTGGATGTGGAGCGGCAAGCAATTCAAGCCCACCGTCTTCTCGAGTTCTGCTCAACGATAGAGCAAGCTCCTCTTGAGAGTCCTGTGTTTGTAGCGGATGTTGTCAAAGGAGAGGGCTAATGTCCGTCCCTTGTTTTGAACAGGGGCGGCGCCACGGATTTTTGCCAGGGGTGGCAAAATTGACTGATTGGGTACGCATGTATCTTTTAGGGAAAAAGTGTCACGGAAATATACATCACTTATAAACCACGCGGCAAACGAAATTAAATCCAGCACATTTATTTATTTTAATTTTATTGATGATAAGCAGACAGGTATCTTTTTAGAAGTCTTAATATGTTATCACATTTTATTTTGATACCAGACCCAATTAAAATATAAACTAAGTCTTGTTCTACGAGTCTTCTACCTTTATCTTTACCTTACTCAATATATCAGATTATAAGCGCATGTTTTAATTGAAGATATTTCAAAAAATCGAACGTCGCTGAATACATATTTTGGCAAGGCCATATCTATATATAGGGAGGTAGAGTCATCCGGGGATTTTACGTTGGGTCATGACGTCAGAGCCAAACGTCATTCGTATCCTTCGGCATCTTCCGCCATTGCAGTTAGTGCTTATTTCGGGAAATTAAATATGTCCCGTTACTTCGAAAGCATAAAGGTGACGATTAATGGCAAGACAGCACTGGAAAGCTCAGATACCAGGGCAAATCGAAAGGTTTCAGATAATTTTAGACTCAATTTCAATATCGAGGACACTAGAGCAAGGGCGTAGGAACCTATTTAATTTGGTGTGGCAAAGGCAGGCTCGATAGGCAGGATTTTTATCATGGTAGGGCCATGTCGATGGTTGGATACAATTTCACTCCTCGACAAATGTTATTAATGTTTTCGACCGGGGGGCTGTTGAAGGGTCGGGTCGTCACAGAATCTTATTTTATTTAGTGTATTTTGTTTTTTAGGGGCATGCCCCCTCCCCTTATCTACGTCCCTGGACAAACGCTAGGACAATGGTGTACAGGTGCGCAACCAGGAATTTAAAAATGGGTGTCTTGGGTCGATAAGGGGGTCCCGCTCCAATTTTCTTTTCTTTTTAGGAAAAGGGTACGGGAAACGCGCACTCTGTCTCTAAAAAGAGGCCCGGATCCTGGGACGCGGGTTTCCCGCTTCAACACAGGGCTATGGGTGCATGGTTTGACAACTAATTGAAATTTTTCTCCAAACAGACATATTTGCCAAAGAATGATACACTATAAGAAATCAATTTAATTAAAAGGCGTTTTGAATCATATGAAAAAATTTAACTTAACATCCAATCAAAAACTCATTTGAAAAATAAGTGCCTGAGGCATTCCTAAGCTTTGATGAGGTGTCAATGCACCTTTTCATTGTGGTTGACGTATCTTGATGGCTAACAGTGACGCTTCTGCAAATGCCCTGGGTGTTTCAGTTGGATGAGGTGGCAATTTACTAACGCATTACGGTGCCTGTTAACTGCATGAAGCGAAACTGGCGCAACCGTCAGCAAGATTGTGCCTGGTTGCGCCAACATCGAAGTCGGGGATATCAAGGTCCAAGACCTCGTTGTTGAACTAAAGCGCGCTGAGCGAATGCATTTTAATCCGTACCAAGAAATTAGTATTGATGCGCCACGGATTAACTTCGGATTCCAGAGAAAGCCGAATGCTAGCTTTCATCACCAATACAAACGTACAGGTAGGTATGTTGCGAGGTGGATTCGCTGAACATGTTGACATAAACTGGCCTATTCTATTGAACCTAAAGCGCGCTGAGCGGAATGTATTGATCCGTACCAAGTAAATTATTATGATGCGCACGGATAACTTCGGATTCCAGAGAAAGCCGACTTTGCTAAAGCTTTCATCACCAATACAAACGTACAGGTAGGTATGTTGCGAGGTGGATTCGCTGAACATGTTGACATAAACTAGCCTATTCTATTGGACTAAAGCGCGCTGAGCGAATGTATTGAGTCTGTACCAAGTAATTATTATTGATGCGCCACGGATAAACTTCGGATTCCAGAGAAGGCCGACTGTTAGCCTTCATCACCAATTAAAACGGACAGATATGTTGCAAGGTGGATTCGCTGAACATGTTGA
>VOPJ01004737.1:0-51188 GCA_014673585.1 Semibalanus balanoides
AAGTAAAATCATTGTCCTGTAAGAAAAGTCACAATTTTAATTTTAGCTTCGTTTTTTACTTTGAAAATACAACTATATATTATTTGTATTATATATTAAAAAACATTGTCCAAAAATGTATGTTTTTGAACTACGGTTTTGACTATGTCAGTAGGATTTGGTGAAAAGACGGTAAGCTTAAAAACACAAATAAAGAGAGCATTTTTTTGGGTCCGAAATAGTCCAGAAAATGGTCAAGATTACAAAGCTGCTCTAGCCACATGAATGGACCTATATACTATATAGTCGACATACAGCATCGGTGATCGGTCGGTGGCAGCCTCGGTGATCGGTCGGTGGCAGCCTCGGTGATCGGTCGGTGGCAGCCTCGGTGATCGGTCGGTGACTCCGGCGCGGCGCTCAGTCGTTTAGTCTTCTTACCAAGTACTGACTTCAATACCATGGGGAATTTAGCCACCACGAATAGAGTGCATGTTTCGACAAGTGACGGTTGAATATTAATGCGGGAATATTTAAGCATCTGCTTGGCAACCATCATCATGTGCAATCCTTACATATGATTCATTATCAGTTAGTGGCTTTGCAACAGGTGCTGTGGCCATCAAATGTGCATTTTTTCAATTACAGTGATAAATTCTCAATTCTTATAAAGGGTAAATTTTTAATTTTATGTATGTGGAAAAGCTTCAGCTGATCCATTTAGTAATGCCATATCAACAGGGGTGTAGCTTCTCCAGGACAAGTTGGCTGAGTTGGGAACAATCGTTAATTTACCATCAAAATCCGCAAAATACAAATTTATCTCCGGATTTAAATCACTGCTTCGTCAAAGTTGGGGGGAGACTGAATCCCCCTCAACGGAATAGGATCCTCCTAGTTCCTACACACCTGCGGATAACCATAACCTTTATATTGAAAAGGACTATCATAGACTCACTGGGACCTAAGGAGTACTTTAAAGTCAGGGTGCGGTGTGGAATATTCCACCTAAAAATAGCCACAGACAGTGGACAATTCAGACTAAAAAAGACCATATGAATGATGTGCTCTCTGTTTACCAAAGTCAACCATCAGAATCAGCTGTTACTAATGGCAATCCTTTCTTAGTCTGCTTTTTTAATCTACAGGTTAATATTAGCATTAGTAATATCGGTGTTAGTTTTATAACTTAATACAATACACAATTATTTAGGGAGAGAAAACTGGGGAAAGAGTGGGAAAATATTACCCAAAGGGTGTCGTTATTAATTGTTAACCACCCAAATTTTGCAGTCCTAGGACACTACCGGACCACAGCAGTCCTAGGACACTACTGGGACCATAGCAGTCCTAGGACACTACCGGGACCGGGACCACAGCAGACCACTACCGGGACACTACCGGGACCACAGCAGGTGAAAACAACCGCATTGGTCTGAGTGAGTCCAAAATGTGTAATTAAGGAAGGACCAAGTCGCAGTTCCGGTATGCGTGCTTATATTACCAGGAGTAATAAGCACATGTCCATTATTGTTGACAAAAGCAAGTCCAGCAGCAAAGAGACAACTATTTGTATTGCGAGCAGGGGCGCAGCCAGACCTTCTGCAAGGGGAACATGGCATCCCCAGGGCCTGGGGATGTCATGGCCCCAGGGGTCCCCTCGGCAAAGGCCTCCCCGAAAAAAAATGACTTTAAAAGGTATCTCTCCGGATTGAGACCCCTATATTTTGCAGATGGCTCATAAATGGTCGCAAACAGGGACGGCGGACGTGGTGAGGGTGGGGTCGGCCGTAATCCTTGTGTGGGGTCGGCCATGTAAGGGGCGTAATCACGGTGCCTCCTGTGCCCCCTGGGCTGCGCCCCTGATTGCGAGCAGCCGAGCGTCCGCGAGCTGGCGCTGCTCTCTGGTCCCTCGATTCACCCAGACTGAAGACTCAGAGGGCGGGTATCAGCGCTGTACCCCACCTTACCGCTTATGTTGTGTGTAAACTTGCAATTATTAGCAAAAGATACCTCTGATCAAATTAATTCAACCGAGTCTAACTTTACCAAGCCTGTCCTAACCAAACCAGCTCATGGATATGTATTAACACAAATGCTGTTTTCCCGTCTGCTAATTACAAGTCTACATGGAAGCCTTTACTTATCGCAAGACCTTTACTTATCGCAAGACCCTTACTTATCGCAAGCTTACATTCGCAAACACACACACACACACACACACACCCCGACCCAGCTCCGCCAGGCACGGCTCGGCACCGCCGTCGACCGCAGCGCTTCGGTCAATGTAACCCGGGCAACCGGCGGTTCCGTTCAATGTAACCCCGGGAACCCCGAAGACGTCGTGTAGATTCGGGCATGCCAATGTTGGTGACGTCACGACAGCCAGATATGACGTAACGACTGCAGGGCGTCGGGCAGGATAAGGAGGTAAATCCGCTGAATACGTGCACCGATCTAAAATAATGTGTGGGATGTAAGGGATTCATGACGAATTGGAATATGATGATAAATATCAACTGAAATATGTATATATGAATTAATATTATTTGCAAGCAAAGCTTTCGTCGACATGGGCATTGACAACTGGGTTATTAGTAGCAAAACTGACGAATTAAAAACGGTTTCTGCCAGTTCTGCTACTAGAAGCACTGCGATCAAGGCTCAGGAGCCGAAAGCTATGTGTGGAAATATAATAATATCTGCACCTTTTTTAGTTGATCTTTATTCTTTATCTTTTTATTTTATATTATTTATTTTATATTATTTATTTTTCGGCATTATTAGAATAAGGTTATTAATAATTAGTATTACAACTTATTCTTTATCATCAAATTATCATTTGTGGCATGCTTTATTTATGTGAATGCTGCATACACAGACAGCACTGTCGGTGATTTTTGTTTTGTTTTATCCATTATTATTAAGTCCACATTATTTAAGTATTTGCTAAGAGACTCGTATTTTTTGTTTTATCTTGGCGTATACTCACATGTAGTGACTCATACACAAATGTATGGCAAATCAATGACCGATGGTAATATAGTTCATGTGACGCCAAAAGACGTTGTAATGTACATTGCACGTGAAGTGATTGCCACTAATTTTATCAAACGTAGACAAAACATTTTGATTCCTGGCGCAACCCTGATTTAACATCAAAATTTATTGCTATTGATTAACTTATTTTATCCATTGAGTTCCGAAATTAAACAAAGAAAATATGCCAAAGAAAGTCCAATAATTGCAATATTGAATTTGTTAATATGTACTGTTTTCTAAAGAAAAAACGATTGGATCCACCACGGCAACGCATCTCTGATTAACCTGCCCTAGGCAGGTTGAAATGCCTCCGCTCTCCATAGCCTTCGTCGATAACCTGAGGTCGCGTTACCATTACCTGCAATGTGACCTCTCGGACACAGCGTCACATTCGGTCACACACGACTCCTCCACGGGGCTCAGTTCCCGCAGTGCCAAGTCGAGAAAGGCGCTTGCCGGCAAGCATGGCGGCAATGACTCCGGCAGCAGCAAGCGGTTCAGCACGTACGGTGGCAAGAGGTCGAGGTCAAAGTCTGTGTGTCCTGTGTCAGAAGCTGCACCGAACGCGCAGTCAGCAGACGGTCATGCAAGTGCCAAGGAGCAGACCGGTTCTGGCAAGAAAGGACTGGGAGCCAAAATAATTGAAATGCTTAGTCGCATATGTCCTTGCATGAAGAAAAAGTGATGATTTTTCCTTTTAATCTTGTCGCTATTCTACTTGCGTGTGTTGCTGGTCCTTTGTTCGCTTTCGGTATAATTTAAGTTAATGATATTTTCATATGTGGTTACATTGGCTGAATACTACCTATTACAAGCTTTTGGTGTCATGTGCAAGATAATACATTTAAGTATTGCAAACAGCATTTAACACCCCTTTCTATTGTGATTGTTCCAACTATGTTACGTTGTATTTGTATAAATTAACATTATCTGAAAAAATACGTTACGGACCGAGCCGCTCATTCGCCGCTCCCGGTCTGCTGGAGGCGTAAGGCGTAAGGCGAGGCGTAAGGCGTATGGAATCATTGGGAAACCGGGCTAAAATCGTAACATAATCATGTTTGCAACGTATTTTTCAGGAAATGTGAAACACGCCGCGCCATCCTAGATACTACCATTGTTGAAGGATCAGGTAAGCAGTTCCGATCCTTTGTAACTGTTGAGGCTGGTCCGCCTTTTTTGTATAAAATAGTTATTGGCCATATTTAACGTAGCAAATATGTTGGAAAACGCCTCCTCCCTTGATCGTTTGTGGATATTGAATGAATAACGCATTTTTGCAAACAAATGCCGCCCAGTTTTATATCGAAAAATATGCCGGGAATACAATGCTAACATTCATTTTCCTGTATCGTTGCATGATTGTCCGCCAAATTGCATGGTATTTGCATAATGTTGCTAGCAAAGACAAATAATAGACGAATGCTTTCCATTTAGAAGTCACGCATCAGATCAAGACAACTTTTTATATTATGTATATATCTCATTGATGTTTATGGCAAATATTTTGCTCAGTGGTCCATGCAAAGTCATATGTGGTCGTCCGAGGTCACGAACACTTCTTTGTCAATAACTCTCGACATAATACAGATAGAGTAGTGAAAGTTGAAACTGGCACTAATGTGTTTGTCTCGTCAAGGCACGTCTTTTACATGCAACATGATCTACTTAAGTCACCATATGACCTTGACCTGAGGTCAAATTTTTACGTTGACCTTACCTGGTCAACTTGATTATGACGTTAAGTGCCTTGACGAGACAAATACAATGGCATCACAATTATTGCCTTACCTTCATTATGTGAAAAGTTGTTTGTGCGAACAATTTTGCCAAAAGTAGCCTTTTTGACCTTTGATGACCTCTGGAGCCTAAAATATTGTCTTTAGCTAAACAATGACTGAAAAAGTCTGAAAATGATTTTTGACGAGCCTTTGAACGGTATTTTAATTGCGCCAACGGTTCTTCAAAACGAAAACATATACATTTACGAAAAATTCTGCTCATGATCGCCTAGGAATGAAAATGATTTTGATACAAAATACTTTTTACCACTCCTATATTAAATTTTAATAGAAAATACGTGCAAAGTATTAAAGAAGCAATATTTGTGCACCATATGAAAACCCGTGTTCCATGGTCATCTGCTAAAGAAAAAAAGAAGAAAAAAAGAGGAGTTTATGCCAATGCCATAGAACCCCCAGTCCATCGATCCGTAAATTGGAAACTCATTGCAATAAATTGGGGGTTAGAAGCTTGACCCATTCAGTTGCACCCCATGAGCATAACATAAGAGCATGGGTTATTTCTCACGAGAATGAAGAGAACGTGTGAAGTCGCAAAAATCGCGTCTCCCTTCAGGCCTCTCAGAATTACGTGCATTGAAGCAGGGTTAAGATCCCTCAGAGCTCTCCTTCTGCTGGAGTTAATAGACCCCATAGTGCGTAGTTGGATGGTGTGGCGATGATTTTTAAGACCTTTTGTGCAAAATATATGACCCTAAATCCATATTTTCAATGTCAAATATTCAAGGTTAACATCATCTAACGCAATATCTTCAGTTTAGATGGACGTGCTAAAGGCCATTCGACCGACCGAGACAATAAAACGGTTCAGATTGTGGCTTTGGACCGGTCTACGATTGAGGGAAAGCTGACCTTCAATCAAGGTATTTATACCACCTGGACCGATACAAATAAAACATTACTGAAACACTACAAAATGATATATACCTACACAACGTTTCTGTAGCACCACGCATGACGATGGCTGAGGATTAAGGAAACTTAATCTTTATCAACATTTATGTAATTCACCCTGCATGCAGCCCAGTGCTTTTTAAGGTAACACTGAAAAGAGCTCGAATGCTGGCAAATGCTTTTTAAGATTTTTGTCCCACACACCTTTGTTTCTTATGTCCAGCTAGACGTGCGGAGATTATTAATACTGAAGGAAAAATGATCATAAACATGCCAGATAATGTTTCTTTTATACAAAAAAGTCTGAAATATACATAATCGATTGTATATATATATATATATATATATATATATATGTAAAAATAAAAATATCATTATCTGACATGGTTATGATCATTTTCCCTCCCATACCATTAATTCAAACAATATCGTCCATCCTCGCCCACATTAAAACATTGCCTAACATTGTGGAAATTATATTCTAAAGAAACTCATTCGGCAGTACCAATACAGTCTTTTGCACGTTTTTGGCCCACTTCAAAAATCGAGCACTGTTTGAGAAGCAACATATATTGGGCCTTGAAAGCAACTGTTGTAAGTTTGGCCAGAATCAAATCGTAAGCATTTTTTATTTGTTATCAGCAGATATAATTCACAGTTATATAAGTACAATGACATAAAACGTTTTTTTATTATTCATAATTCTAATGTTGAAGACATCTGTGGAACTATGACCACTATTCCAAAGAAGTCAAAGCAAGCCGTCAACTGCAGCTATTTTCTGTTCTATGCCATGTTGACATGTTTTCAAGAGAGCATCGTCACTTATCCCTATTTCACTGGGTCCTGTGTGCTTGAGAAGCCTAGCGAGTTGCTGGAAGCGCTTCTTGCGTTGTCATGGCACGGTCGTGAATGTGGCTTAGCCATTTGTAGCTAAATCAAGATATACTTAAAGTGAGCTGCAAACACACAAGTGTTTGCACTTGCGCCTGCAAAACCTGTGTTGAATTTAATTTGGTGAAACATCGATAATGCTGAGTAAATGACCCCCATTAACATGTGATTGAATACTTGGGATTAGCCATCGGTATGCTGTGAGTACCTTGAAGCTGAAGAAATTTATGTGCTGCTTCAGCCTTTAGGGCGTTCAAGTGACACCCAAAGCGGGAGCATAGTCGACCCAAGAGTCTAAACTATCCCACAGTGTGCAGAAATACGCACCTGTTCGCGTCGCCTGCCGCCTGTTTCTGGCACGCTTTTGGCTCAGTCTAGAAATCAAGCCCTGTTTGAGAAGCAACTATTCCCTGTCACCTGGTCCTGATCTGACGAGCCATGATCTGTCGGTGCGGCATCTGTCGTCGCCTGTTCGCCGCGCTCTGTCCCTGCATTCCGATCTGCTGCTACCAGTGCCGTCGCATGCGGCGACCGAAGCGCCGCATGGTGGTGGAAGTGCGAACTGTCGACCCGGCCCTCTACACCGTTCCCCCCGAGGCGAACGAAGGGCCTCGCGAGCGCAGCGATCGCGGTGACCCCAGTGAATCCCGGGAGCCCAGTGCGCCCCTGGACAGCGCAGCAGATGCGGTGAAAGAAGCGCAGAAGCCTCGGCGACGCTGGGAGCAGAACAGCAAGCCTGCGTGGACGCAGCAGAGGTCTGGCGAGGGAGTCACCTGAATGGCAGCTGAAGGTGGGGCATGCTGAGCTCTATCGCAAGCCAACACGTCACATACATATCTGGCTCGATTTGGGCTGATTTGAAGTTAATCCTGTGATGCTGCACGATGATGACTTCTGCTGCATGGTTAGCCTCCATCGGAAGAAGAACCACCTGGTGTGCGAGGTAACGTGGAGGCTAGTATATATCTTGTAGGGAAATAGAGAGCTGTTGCCAGATCTGTCGGTTACTTACGGCATTGATGGTGGGCCAATAACGAATCTGGTGTGTTGATTCAAACAGGTCTTATATTAAGCTGGTTATAGCGTTCCTGGCATGTGTGGCTACTCGGATACAGCACCCTGGCTGCTGATGTCCTGGGTGCTTGGGTGCTGGTGCTGGTGCTGGTGCTCGCTGGCTGCTGGTCGCTGCTGGCTGGTGCTGGTGCTGCTGCTATATTTCATAGCGGTCCCTGCCAGCAATTAACTTGGGCACTGATCGGGCACAATGGGATCAAACATTGTGCCCGATCAGTGCCCAAGTTAATTGTTGGCTGGGGTACGATCATGATCCGTGATCTCATAGTGGTATATATGATCCGTGATCATACTATGTAGAGGAACTTTCTCAAAAATGAGAAGTGAGCGGTGAAGACATGGGGATGGCATGGGCAAATGTAAACAGATGTTTTGTGTGTTTTATAATTGCTCGCATAAGCTAGCGATGCTAACGTCAGAACAGTGTGACTACACGTTTTTCTGTTTCTCTTTTTGCGTTTTTTATTTTCATTTTTTTCAGTGACGTTAGTAAGGATGAGTCCTATTTTGTAGTTGATCAAACTACTGAACTGAGAAAGCGAGAAAGGGATATTCTGTGCCAATAATCCAGAATGCGTGTCTGATCGTGTTCTTTTAAAATCTTAAACATATTAAGAGTTGCTTTCTACTAATAGTAGTTATCGTTCGATCATTAACCCAAGCCTGGTCGAGGTCGTAGTGACAGTCGATCTGACAAACAGAAAGATCGAAAATGCGAATCGAAACAATAAAATGACTAGTAGCCGAGCCAATAACTTTCGTTCCACGCTACCATGTTATGTTTATAGGTTCATGATTTTGTGTACAACACGCATTAGCTATGGTATGGGTTAATGTCATGTAAGTTTCGCAAGCGCTGGTGCCGCTTTTTTCCTTTTTGTGTACAGGCAGACGTATCGCTAGGATTTGTACCTAGGGGGAGGAAGCACGCCGGTGGTAGATATACTTTATTCCTTAGCCATATGTGTGTTGACTGTGTGTGTGTGTGGGTGGGGAGGGTGGGTGGGTGGGTGGGTTGGGTGGCGTGGGTGGGTGGGGGGGGGGGTCATCAGACAATCTCATTTTATCTAGTGTAAATTTGTTTTGTTCAGGTGGGGGGCCCTGACCCCCGTGCTCCCCTTGGCTACGTCTCTGGGTGTACGAGTACATATAGTTAGCCGAGGAAATGAAAATTCATATGCATATAAGTTTACGCCGGCAATGATGGACTCATATGCCATCAGCAGAACTTTGGGAAATGCATCGAGATAGGGCTGATAACGCGTTTCAATTTAAAATAAAACACAATTCACATTTTGTTACAACTTCATTCAACAATAATACACGACATTCAGATGGTACACGTTTTACAAATCGAGCCAGCTGTCGGCATTCTATATGGTACCGTCGAACAGACACAAGTGGCCACGAGCATCCTTCACGATGCAAATCAATACTGGATACATCTTCACGCACAGGCACTAAAACACACTCAGTCGGACGAATTAATAACTTACGCACTAAGATTCTCACTCTCTCTGCGTCTGCGCTCTAACGCATGCACACACACACACACACACACACACACACACACACACACACACACACACACACACACACACACAAACACCACACCCAACCACCACCAGACAACAGCGCTGCTTCAGATTCAACATTTCTACCATGCAGTGTGCAGTGCATATCAGGGATGATACAGTGAGACCTCGAAAGTACGGCAAGACAAGTCGTTTCTCCGCATTTTAAGTCACGCAACTGATGAGAAACACGGGTCCTCGCTGAAGGTCACCCCCAGGCGATCCCAAAACAGCGTTTTCCTGCTCAGGTCACGTGCGAACTCTGGTCAAAGGTTCCCCGACTTGTCAAACTCGAGCCTGGACAGTGGACGCCCTCGCTGTCTCAGCATTATGCGTGTTCTAGTATCTGCAAACAGCTGCTGTGCTGAGCGCGTAACATGTTCCATTTTATCACTCACCCCTCTTTGGATAAAAACTGGTAGCGTATCAACCTGCCGAGGAACGCTCAGATGACGTCACAGATTCTCGTCGCAGAACACACACGGTCGAAGGTGCACGTGACGTCACACTTATATTGTTGGCCGTCTTCAGCGCGCTTTATGACGTCACACTTTTCAAAGCTGGCATAATTCACTGCAACGCGTTTGCTTTGCGACCTCAGACCTTTTCGTCGCTGGACTTGTGAAGCGTACTGTATATCTCCTCTTGGAACCTGTCCAAGTCCACGTAGCCCTGGTTCTGGTCCTCCAGTAGAATCTGAGAAATAGCGGACGGAAGAATACGTATGGTCAGATACTGTACCAGAAACGGAATGGACGCAGCATATCTACGCTATCGTGACAAACACCAAAGGCAGATCACTTCAGCTATGCGATCTGTCCTTATGCAAGTGGTGCCTTAACAGCATGAAAAATATCTCTAAATTATCCGTACATTTTATGGGATTCTTACCTAGTTTTATGCGCTTTTGGTTTAACGCACTACAGTTAAATTGTCTGTTTCTGCATGTCAGTTGTTTGGTCATTTTGTTACGTGGAAATAGTGGCTGAATTGTTTGTGTTTGCTGATCATGTTTTATTTTTGAAGGCGGTGTGTATATCAATGAACCATTTTCTATGGAATTTAATGGTGCTAGTGAAAGAAAATGTAAAAATTGTTTCAACTATTAAAAAGTAAAAATCATAATGTTTTATTCCTGACAAAACAAGACTCCATAAAATGTCCTAAAATATACGTACGGCGATGGCACTTAGAGCATTACTAACTCCCCAACAAAACCACGGAGCTGCACACCAAACAATCCCTCCACTCTCCCTCCCTCCACCCCGACCCTGTCTCACCCCGAGCTCACTCCACTGAGCTCGACAATTTATCTATGTATTTACCTCATAGTCTACCAAATATTGTAATCCCCTCTCTCCGTGCTATCAGCGCACAACAAAATATATAATGTCACAGCGGGCAAGACCTTCACCATTGTCCCAAAGGGAGGGGGGACAGAAGCATTCTGAAGGGAATTATTTCCATGCTATGCCCATAGGTCTGATGTTAAATGTCCAAAACATTGAGGGGACACGTCCCCCCTGTGTTGGAGCCCATGCCGCTTAGGCGCTGACCCCCCCTCCCCTCCCATCACTCATCCACCACCCGCTTCTTACTACGAGCCCAGTTCCTGATCTCGGCCATCCCTCTCTGAAAGCACTTTATATATACTCTTATAGATACTCATTACTCATGGCATATCCGACACTCACTAACCCCCTCCCCTACACCTTCTTCTTCCCTCCCCCACCACTCCCCTTCCGGGTCCTCCCCCTCGTTGATCTCGCCATCGTTCGATGAAAGCACTCGATATCAAGGCACATTTCCTTACTCATGACCCAGACCCAAGCTGCCACCCACCCTGCTCTCCTCTCTTCTCCTCCGCCTCCGCTCGCCTCTCCGCTCTCGCCGCTCCCTCCTCCGTTCGCCGTCTCCGTCTCCCGTCACTCCCGTCAACTCCGCTCCACTCATCTCCCCTCTCAACACCACCTCCCCGGCGTCTCCACCTCGAGCTCCGTCCTCAGCCTCTGGTGAAGGTGGGCCTCCGCTGGGCTAGCAGTCAGCGGTGCCCTCCCTCTCACCACTCCCCGCGTTGCACCTGCGAGTCACCCTCAGCTCTGTGAGGTGGCCTCCAGCTGGGCTTCAGCAGTCGCCAGCTGCCCTCCCTCCGTAACCACTCCCCGCGTTACATCGAGCTCTCACGCTCAGCTCTGTGAGAGGTGGGCTCAGCTGGGTCAGCAGTCCAGCACTGCCTCCTCCTACCACCTCCCGCGTCTCATCGAGCTCCCTCAGTTCTGTGAAGGTGGCCTCCAGTTGGGCTAGCAAGTCCAGCAGCTTGCCCTCCACTCTCCACCCCACCATCGCGTCTCACATCGAGTCATCAGCTCTGTGAACGTGGGCCTGCGCTGGGCTCAGCAGTCCAGCAGTGCTGGCCAGCTGGTACACGCTGCCGGCTCGACAGTGGTCCGGACGCTCCAGCGGTACGCCTCGGCACCAGCGCTCCATGCGTGCAGAGAGACGGGTAAGGGTGTCGAGGCCTGTGAGAGAGCATGGGGAGCGGTGATGATGATGCTGGTGCTTAGGGTGTGATGAATGGTGATTTAAGGGCGCATAACTTAGGGTTTAAGCGGAGCGGTTGGTTTTCTGTGTTTTTGGTTCGTGGGAGTGACGGAGATTGCCGGAGAGTATAAAGAAAGTTGTGTTTTCTGGAGAGAGGCAGTTTAAAGACATTGATGCTGCCTTAGTCATGGTCAAGGGAATAATAATAGGAAGTTAAATGTCCGAGCTGTGTTTAAAAAGGCCCAAACCTTTGCATTAGTAGCAAAGTCTGCTAGTAACAAATATAGTTGTCAATTTATTAGTGCATACCAGGAAATGTCCATTTTGCGGACACTTATACGCCTGCTATTTTGATATATTGATTATTTCATTACTACCGTTATTGTTTGATAAAGCCGTTGTGGTACGTACCCAGCGTGATGATCTCCCACAACAGGATGCCGAAGCTCCAGCAGTCGGTCGGCTGATTGAACGTGTTGTGGTAGAGCGACTCGGGCGACATCCAGCGGATCGGCAGAGCTCCCTGGTGGCAGACGGCGGAACTATAGGTTAGCAGTTAGCACCACCAGTGATATGGAGGACGCACACACGGACGCACACGCCATTCCTGCCCTCTGCCAGGGATCTACGTACACTGCTGGAGTGGAGGCGTGGAAATGCCGGAGATGGAGCGGAGTGGAATGGGGCAAGTTATTCCAACACCCGCCTCTAAATGCCTCTGTGGCTCAGTGGGAGAGCGCTGGGCTTCTGACCTATCCCGGTACGAGCAGCCGGCGGGTTTGAGTCGCTTCGGCGCTCGCTATCTGCTCCTGACTGGGATGGCCTGCGGCCTGCGGTCAGTGGCAGCGGTCGTACTGAAGGTCAGGTGTCGTCAGTGAGCGGGGCGGACCGTGTCCAGGTAGACTGATACGTAAAACTTTCTTCTAAATTCTGCCGACCAACAGGAATTGTACGATCGGATGGTGGGGTCAGGGCCTGCGCAACAAGCTCTGCTTAGCGCGGGTCCTGACTCGGAAATTTCGCATCATAAAAACATTCGGATAATTTTTTAAATAAAATGTATTGCGAGTGGGAGATATGAAACGCGCAGTGAGTTCGAGTTCAGAAGTTGAATGAAATGGAAAAGTTGAATGGCATGGAAACATTGAAATGAATGGAAAACATTATGAAATTGGAATGAAATAAATATTGGGAACGATGTAATCGCGTGAAATGGAATGCAATTTAATGGAACGGAGATGAAACGAATGTAATTGAAATTGAACGAATGAATTCGAATAAGAATGCCATTGACGGTATACCAATTTCGGATACTAATACCTATAAACGCAGTAGAGTGGAACCAGAACTAAAGGAAACCGAGTGGGAACAGAATGAAAACGTTATTCCGGTCTGTCTTACACTCTCTGAAGTGGCGGTGCCCTCGGCTCACTCACCCGGTGTTTCTGCTCGAACACCTCCGTACTGATCTCCTTCTCACTGCGCGACATGCCAAAGTCGGACACCTTGCAGACCTTGGTGTGGTCGACCAGGATGTTACGCGCTGCCAGGTCACGGTGGATGATCTAAAGACGGCACAGATATTTTGTCAGTAACGGTCAAGGGGGAGGGGAGGCAGGGATCGAGAGAATCGGGGCCATGTTCCTCACAACCGATGTCGACCACAAATTGACACTTTTAATGATTTTATAAACGGTTCGGTAGTTTTGGATTAAAATACACTTTTATTTTTCTTATATCACAGGGAAGCGTAATCTGAGGGTTGTATTGTGCTTTGTCAGACTTTCTGGTATTTTCAGGGCATTCGTTAGTTCACCAAATTTCACTGACAATGAATACAATCTGAAGTCAACGCAAATTGTTCGTCACTTACACCAGTACAGACAAGTTGTACAGACTACTGAGTTGGCCATAAATACTGCACACGTACATATACAGCTACATATTCACACCCCTATGGCGCACAACCTATCACTACGCATACAATACAACACACACCCCGACAGCGCCCGATACGCACCCCCTTCTCGGCGATGTACTCCATGCCGGCGGCCACTTGACAGGCGAACAGCGTCAGATCGGGCGACGTGAGCACCGCCGAGTCGTGCGAGAAGTTGTAGTAGTTGTGACGACCGCGGTTCTCGCGCAGGTAGGTCAGCAGCTTCCCGAACACCATGTACTCCATGATGACCAGCACTGGCTCTGCGGAGGCGCCGGTGAAAAGTTATGGCGATGACGGGAATCGAACCCACGTGACTTCAGAGGGAGTTTGATATTGCGGGGGTACTGGGTGAAGTTACACAGGAGTAGGGAGAGTACATTACAGAGGAAATATGAAAGTAGGAATGTTGATAAATATCTTCACTGGGATGCATTTAGTAAAGGTAACCATTAAACCATTAAGTATTAAATTAAACAAAATTAAATCGTTTTCCACTAAATCCACACAAGTTATTTTGAAACAATTTCATGTTTGAGTGACTTAAAACCTATAAAACGCAAGGGCGGATCCAGTGGGAGGCAAAAGGGGCCATGCCCCCCCAAAACCACCTAAACAATCGGCGCAAATTTGACACCATTTCCTGAGTTTGTCGTAAAACCTAATGAATTTTACTAGAGAAAGGTTTGTTTTAAATCAGTTATTGATACATAAGCAGCAAAATCCGATGAGTTGTTCAGAATATGCGATAATTTTTTGGGATTTTGCCCCCCCCAACTGTCAAAATCACACCTTCTGGATCCGCCAGTGTATAAAAGAGGTGTATTCCCACCACCCTACCCATCAGACCACTAACAACTGATGCAGGAGGACGAGACACTTCATGTCGTCGTTTCTGCCCCCCTAAACAAGGAATGCAAAGTGGGTATATAACACTTCATAGTGAAGATAAGACTAATGCACCGCGTTAGGGCGCACCAGTGTTCCACGGCTGTCTTACCCTCGGTGGTGCAGCAACCCAGCAGGGTCACAACGTTAGGATGACTGCCCAGATCCTGCATAATTCTCAGCTCCCTCATCAGGTCCTGAAACAGATGAAATGTGGCTGTCATAAGGCTGTGAAATACGTGTAGCTTTGTTGTTAGTGGTTTCTGAAATGCGTACATTTCTGTAAAAAAGAAACTTGAAACAGTAAGCACCATAGCTTTCAGGGAGTTATGAAACCCGTGAAATATGCCTGCCATCTGGTAATCAATATAAAATAAATTTAAGCATGCCATGTAATTTTATAAAGATATCATCTTAGCTTAGACATAACCTACAATTACAGCATCCCGGCCCTAGTACGGCACTACTCGACAGATTATATACCTGTCATGACACGAGAGTGTGGCGACATAGAGGCATGTCCAGATAGAAACACTGAGCTGCACCCTGCTCAGAACACCCCACAACAACGCCCAGAGGCTGCTTAGAACACTTAGATTAGAGGTGGACACGCTGGCGAGATCGAAACAGAAAGGTGAAAATACAGAAAATGTCTGCAAACATTTGTATGGCGTCTTACGAGGAGCGACAAACACATCGAGTGCGCAACGCTTACAAGAACTATTACACCGAGCCGTTTGGTACATGCTGTTGCGAGGTATGCACAGTACACACGGTTCTCAGGGATCAGCCACCTGCCGTGTGTGACTTCACACAACTTTTAACACTTGACACAGGACATTTTCACAAATTGGACTTGCTTTCAGTGATTAAGTGTGTCCATTGAGTGACTTAAATGACAACAAGTCAGCTTTAACTGCTTAATTTTTCATCCGCCGCAGCAGATGAACTTGAGCGAAGCCCTAATCATAATAAATGACCACAAGTTGAGACAACATTTTGCAATAATGCTCGAAACCCATCATCATCTCTAAATACGGCTAATCAGTCCCTCTTGACAGGATGAATCCATGCCAAACATGCCACCAATTCTGCTTATTACGTTAATTAACAGAGCTCATCAAAGCTGACGAGGAGTTGTACAAACATAATGGTACGTGGAATAGTTCTTTGGGAATACCAGTTGTGTGTATCCTATGACTTTGTACTAATTAGACTTGTGTTGACAATTATGTAGCGAGACAGACGTCATAAACTCTGTTGGGTCTCGTCCGTGTACAAAGGCTTTGCTACGCCATACTAGAGCCTCTATAAATTCTCAAAACTTCTTTTGAGAGAGAACAAGAGCATAACAATTACGCGGAATAGAAGCAGTTATGGTCGCTTGTTAACAAATAAGGCAACGATAAATCGCACATCCTGACGACTAAATGATGCTTACGAGGAATAAAGCTAACAACTGACTTCATGATCTTCCAAACAACCGTGTAGGAATGTGAATGTTAGCAAAAAGGCAGCATGATCTAACAATAACATTAGCCATTGGTATATGTGCCCGTCTTGGTAGTGTGTGGGGGGGGGGGTGTGGGGGGATCTACTACTAATCAAATTATATTGCAGTGCTTTATATTGTCTGTTGTCTTGTCAAACACACCTTGTGGGTGTACATACAACGATATGCGTGGTGCTCTTTATACCGCTTTAAGTGTGTATATTGTGACACACCATATTTTAGTAACTGGCACAGTAGGTTATGTAAGGGAGCTTTGTTTTGGTTTGTAGCATGGCTTGTTGGTAGGTGTGGTAGGGTATGTTTTGTGTCTGTGTCAGGGGCGCAGTCAGACCTTTGGATTGGAGGGGACACGTCATCCCCAGGTGCTCTTCTCGGCAAAGGCCCCCGAAACATTGGCGCGAAAAATATCACCCCTGATTTAGGACACCATATTTTGCAGTGCCCCTAAATAGTCGCAAACAGGGACGTCGCCGATAATTATTAAGTGTGAAAGTCGGACCAATGTGGGGGGGGGGGACACGTTTCCCCTCTGCCCCCTGGCTGCGCCCCTGTGACTGTGTTTTTCCAGGGCTCAGTATAGGTACCTGCTGCTCCTTGGCGGTGGCGCTCTCCTTGGCGTTTTTGACCGCGACCAGCAGCGTGCCTTGGTGACCTCCGATGTTGTCCACCTCCGCTCGCCACACCTGTCAGGTCAGGGAAGACAGAGGTCAGGTCAGGTCAGGTCAGGTCAGGTCAAGTCGACCTCTCACCGCCCCATCTGTTGAGTCATGAGACTCGTATCCGATAGCCATATTTTTAGTCATTCACATCATATAAAATTATGTGAATCACATATTACAATACTGCACAATTACGAGCGTGAAGCGGCTAATATTGTACGAATAAAGGAATCATTCATTCAGATTATTTCTTTCAAGAATAGAAGTAATCTGGTTCAATGGTAAGTTACTTGGTTGTTGCGCCAGGGACCGAGGTTCAAATCCCTCAGGGGTCGACGGTATAACCCTGAAAAGCCGCCCCGGCATTCAATAGCACTAAGAACAGAGTTAGAGTTCCAATTAGCGCCTTGCTCTCAAGGGCTGTAATGCTTAAATCAAAAGCTTCCGAAGATCCTTTCCAGAAAACCAGGATAACGTTGAGTCTTAACGACATGTCAGGAATATTCGTTTTTTAAAGGCGGAGTTACAAACTGGGATAATGTTACATCACGGTACAATGCAGAAAACACGAATGTAAAACTAAAATGGCAAGGATTTCTCACAATAACACAAAGTAAAAAAAGCATGACAAATTTTTTTTCTCTAATCAGCATCATGATTCTGCTTGCTGCTGCTTGCCTACACATGAACACACAGGGCAATTCCGCATTAAGCAAACACAAGCAAATAAGTCAGCCAAAAATGTGTCATTATCTCTGACCAAGTGTGACCACTTTTGTCAAAAATGTGCACTTTTTGGTCTGGACTTCGTAGGTCAGAAAATTCGCTATAATCCCGCAGGCGTTTTCTTGGTATTGTTTTCGCTGTAGTTTGGTCTGTTTACGATATGAAGTAATGGTCGGCAAACAACGGAAAACTGAAAGAGAATGTAAGCTCCAGTGAAGGGAGACTTAAATGCAATTGCCATCAATACGTTTGTTAGAAGAGGCTCGCTTACAATATCAATATTAAAGGCTATCGATATCGCAAAACGCGTGCGTGATAGGTGATTGTCGATATAATTTTCGGCACCACAATCAATGCTGATGCAAAAAAGATACCGACACTGCATATCTAACAATAAATTAGTATAACCACCAAATTGACAGACCTCTCTATTGGTTCACCCTCCATCAATGACGCACACTTTTAGCCTCTACTCTAAAGGCGAGGTTGGTGAAAGCTCAAGCTGGGGGTAGGTACTGGGATGCTGATAGGGGGAGAGAGGAAGAGGAGGGGTTGCCGTCCGGCCACGCCTAAACAGGGTCGGGTTGTCTCGTCTAAAAACCGACCCAGCCCAGCGGCCGCGCTCCGGAACGGGTCTGGTCGTGGTGTGCACCGTCAAACGAAGGTGGGCGGGATGGTATGTCACGTGACTCGGCCTGTTCATTCCTCCCTGCACTTGCTAAATAGTGCTGTGGCGACAGTCATGTTACCACGTGATCCTAAACGCTCAAATCTCGTAAGTCTGGCACAAAATGCAAACTACTCATAGTTGGCTTCTTTTCGCGCAAAACTTTCATGTAAGACTACCTTCCCTTGGTAGAAGCTGCTTCTATTTGATAAATGATTAAGGAGTGTATGTTTTTTCCCGATTTCAGTCGTAAGGCTTGATCCCGACGGCACCCTGAATCCACATGACCTCGCACGTGGCTTGATCCCGACGGCACTCTGAATCCACATGACCTCGCACCTTTAATGCTTCCTACACATGCTCAACAATGTTGCGGACGCACCACAATGTGCCGATGTGGGGTTTTCTCGGCATTTTCGGAGGTATTAACAGTCCAGCATGGGCCTAGCTGGTGTAAATTTTGAGCGTTTCCCGTCAGAACAATGTTCAAGACATCTCTGCAGAGTTTGCCAATGTGTAACATGGACTCAACATCGACTTACGTCTTACAACGCGTAATTGGGTGAAGCTAATGCCGAATTGATCATGTTCGCTCTAAACACTGTCGTTATTATTGAGGTTAACGACAACGCAGCGCTCATCTGCAATTAGGAATGCTCGCCCTGTTCCATAGAACAGTGGATGTCAGACCATATCTCATTCAGGGGACCACACCTTATAACAGGGAGTTACAGGGGATCCGCTGGGTAGTTGAACCTGGATCTCTGGTTCAATGAGGAGTGATTTTACCCGTAAGCCGGCTTATTACCTCCTAAAAATAGTATACTCTTGGCGATTTATCAGGATAATCAAAGATTATAAATGCCTTTGAAGAGAAGGTATGGCTAAAAAGTCTGGCCACATGAAGGTAGAGCTCACGTTGCAAACAACGTCGCTTCGAACAGAGAATAATAGCTGTTATCACCGGTGTCGATTTGGATACTTTGGGGAGGGGCCGGGCCCCCCAATAATTTCAAGTTTTAATATTAGGCCTATGGCGTTGCATGGTAAGAATGGAATTATAATATATAAAGTTGGCGTTTGGGGCCCCCAAATAATTTTTAGAAAAAGACACCCCTGGCTGTTATACATAATTTCGTACCAAACCAGGAAGGTAAACTATCTGTATCAGAACTAGTCGATACTTCTCACAGAAGTGGTTGTGACCAGAGTCTGTTTTGGTCACCCTCCACCTCTAATGTAGGCTGTAGCCCATTTCTGATACCGGTTGGCCTGCTAAATAATCGCCTTAGCTTGGCTAAATATAGGCGTCAAGCAGGCTCAAACATCCTCATAAAATAGCTGAAACTTTAACTCATGATAGGCTGCTTTCACTTGACTCGTGCTGTTTCCGAAATTTCGACATAATCCATTCAACATTCAAACGTTAATTTTGATACTTTTGCCCTGGCTGATTAAGGTATTATCATTTAAGAGGGCTCGGACACAGACACACACACCTGTCCAAGTATCTCTCCCCCAACATGCCCCGATAATCAGTCAAAACAATGCCACCAGTGGCGTCAAATGACGTCACCAGGTGCAGCTCACCGTCCAAGGTTCCCTCCCCAGCGCGCTCTGCCAGTTCGTCGTGGCACTACACCAGTGACTCATATGACGCCACTGGGGGGCCACAGCTCAAACCGTCCGAAAGCTGTCCCTCTCCCAGGACGCTCTTGCACTCAGGGTGTTCCCTCGGGTGCTCCCAGCTCGTCCGGCGGAGTCAGCGTGTCGCGGCCAACTATCCACCAGTGACGTCATATGACGCCACTGGGGGGCCACAGCTGCACCTGTCCGAAGTGTCGCGCTCTCCCAGGACGCTCTGCAGCCTCAGGGTGTCCCTCGGGTGCTCCCAGCGTCGCCGGCGAGCCAGCGTGTCGTGAGACTGCGGACAGGGCACACAAGTCATCAGAATACCGCACTTAACATTCATCAGAATACTTCACTTGCAGTCATCAGAACACAGGACATACAGACACACATGCACACATACATACACACAGACATACAGACACACATACACGCAGTCATCAGAGCACATATATCGGATGGGAACACGCAAAGAGACATACACACCCCACACACACACACACATATAGTCATTTTAAATATACAACAGATATATTTATGCGTATATGCGGTTGATAGTGCGGCCAGGCTTTCGCCAAACAACATCTGATTGACACCTTTTGCTTTAAATACAATCTAACGAACTCGGCTATCTTTTTAGGTTGTCCTAGCGTGTTTTAGATATGTTTCGATGCGCGACAATCACAATGTGTAGTTCGATGTGGTGATGCTTCGTGCTAAAAAAGACAAACCGATAGTAAGTAGGTATATGTGCTTTTTAATAAGCGTGAATCGTGATAAGTGTGTTTAATGTTGATCTAATATAACAAATTCCAGCGATTAATGCCTTTAAACACAAGGACTTGTCAAAAAAGAATCGTGATCATTCGCTCCACTCACTCTTCACTCATTTCACAGTACATTTGCCCTTCTGAACATGTCACCTTCAATTTATAGCGCCTACGAAAAACACATTGTCGCCAGATAGATAGCGACAACCGTCGGCGGCATCGCCCACCCATCTGCTCGAGCGAACACTTCCATCCATCTCACAGCCGCAGCACAATTAAGTGTGGCTGTGGACAGGGCTGCTTCACACAGTAAATCAGGCAGTGAAGCTGCAGCAGCCTGGTCGTTCTCAGGGTTCTCAGTTCTCAGGGTTCTCTCAGGGTTCTCAGGGTTCTCAGCGTCATGACATGCACGCTGGCCAGCTGCTGCAGTCTTCACGCAGATAAAAACGCCAGGCACGCTCAGCGCTCATACGCGTATCTTTTTAGTGCAAAATAGAGTTATTCACTTTCCAGTTTCGGCCTTGATACCTGTCGTGATGGACTCTGCTGAATGCAGTTATCCGGTGCTATGTGTGCGTACAAAACTAGCGTGACTTTGCAATTTGTAATGTAATCTTTTGAATTTATATATATTTTTGCATATTTTAGTCGTAATTCGTTTAATTTGACTTGAATTACCAACTTGAAACTATTTAATTTGAGCTTGAACCGTGCTTATTTAGAATCAGCTCTTCACATTTCAACTACAAATGTGTAGTTGGCGCAACACCTCTATTTGAAGCCAATAATCCCCCAGCAACTACAATCAGCTGTCGGTTGTCAGATGGCGAGTTCGGCACACTTGGCTGCAATTTACCGCGCCAGGGGCTACACCTAACCGTGTTAATCGCCCATCGGGGCCGCGCCAGATTCCAGAGCATTGACCCGAACAGCTGGCGGATACCGATCGATCGACCAGGAATGAATCGTGCACACGTGTCTCTCGTATTCACTGCACGTGTTCACTGACCACGTGCAGTGAATCACTTCACTTCTCGTATTCACTGACCCGCACTGGGGTGAGTAATGGGCATGACATGGCTTCCCATTTATCGGCCTCATCATCTGAAGCGACACCGATCAGCTGCTGCGCCTCTGGCTTTAGGAGACGACCAACAGCATGATAACATGGAATAGAGAAGGGTAGCTAGTTGGTTGCAAGATATTTGTTATCAGTTTGTATTTATCAGCCATACTAAGTGATGGCTTTTAGCTTTTTAACGTAAGTGTTGTTTAATAGAAAGCTAAATTAAATATTAGCAGGAATAAAATCACTTCTGTATCTTTAAACTGCAGAATCCATCATTGCTCGGTCATTCGAGTATTCTACCGGGTTCGAATTCCTGGTGTCCCGATATATGTCACAATGATAAGTCAGTCGGATTATACAAAAATATATGTTTATAAAACAGGTGCATTATCGATTAATTTTATGTTTTTCGGATATGTTTGCCTTCCTTTTTTTCTTCTACTTCATTTAAAATATGTGTCAATAATTATAGCCAGCATAAATACTGGAGCCTGGTGATCAAGATCTAGAAGCTCATGGTCGGCCCGAGTTCTCAATGGGACGTGCGGGGCGACAAATCATAGATATACAGCCCTCAGATAAACAGATCGACGATCTCTGTGCAAGATGACGTCATCTTGATGAACAGATCCTAGGTCTCTACGACACGGGAGCGCCTGGTAGTGTCGCTCGCTCGGTCCGTGATTAACCGTGACTGTCCGTGATAATCTCTCCGTGAGAGTGACTCGGCACCGTCGCCGGCGATTTGGCAACCGAAAACCGGTCAGCGAAGTCGTGACATGTGAGAGGGTTGTGGTGGCGCCTCTGGATCAGGCTGATAGCATGGAGACTAGAGAGCTAGAGAGACATAGGAAGCTGTGAAAGTAGAGAGAGAGAGACAAGGAAGGCTAGAAAGGCTGGAGACTATGTGAGGAATGGAGATAAATTAACAGGATGGAGTGTAGTATTATGTTTACATACGTGCATGCACTTTGGCAAGTCAAACGTTGTGTAAGTTATTTGCGAAAGCCTTGAAACACGCGCGTCATAACAGAAAGCCTGAAACAGCGGTAGATGCATTGCGAAAGGGTTTGTCTTTGTTCTCACATAAATTATTTTGTGTCATGCCTCCAACGTGCTGTGCGAACAGCACCAGCACGTTTGTACAAGCAAAAAATCGTTGCAACGATGCGCAACCGATAACTCCTGGAGGAATGCCTTTTGCAAATGCGTGTTATCAATACAATATAACATCAGGTTCCATGTCCATGTTCACACATTAGAAACTACCACGCTCACACGGAGTGAAACAGCGAGAGTTTTACCGTCGAAATGACTGTTAGTCTTGCAACATTATTGGATGCATCGAATGCTTGACATCTCTCAACCTGTTTCCCCAATCCAGGACAAGCAAGCTCTGCCGAAGCGGAAGTTCCGAAGCGGAAGTAGGATCCGAAATAGGATGTTTTTGTTTAATATTTTAAGAACTCAGTCCAAGTATTTTAAATTGTTGGAACGTGATTTTATGGAAGCAATGCCCTTAGTTGAGCAAGCCTAATTCCATGGACCCTGACCCTTACCATCAGGTCGCATAGCCCATTTTAACCGACATAATTAGTGGTGAAAGTAATCACACATTATAACACTAGCGGTGCCCGAAAACCAAATCAAAACACATCCGATACCTACTCCGCCAGAGCAACATTGCTTGTACTATAGTGGTTCCAAATAAGCGTCCCGCTCGTTGTCCGGCACATCAGTAAAAGGGAATATAATTATATTCATGGTATTTTCCCTTTCCCAGGTGGTTAATACCACCCTGGAAAAGTCTGTGGAAATGATGGAGATGAGTGTACAGATGAGTGACACTCAATCTCCATCATTCCACAATATTATTCATTGCGGTATATTCCCTTAAACTGCTGTGCGGCCAACCCAGCGGGACGCTTATTTTGGAAACCAATAGTACGCATCACATTCGTCGTTCCAAGCTTTAGGTCAAACCAAAACCGATCGGCCTTAGTTTTCAAGCCATCAGGGGCGCATTTAGAGCAAACGGTCGTTCAGGCGAACGATGCCATTGCCTGCTCACTAAAACGCCACAATGAACCATCCCCAAAAAAAATTTTTTTTTTACGAAAAAAAAAGACCATTATGTAAAACCACAATGACAGGCTTTATGCGAGACACGCCTTACAATGTCCGACTGGGAACTGCACTAATGCAAGTTTGAATATCCCGGCATGACTTAACCTCCATCACGCCTCTGTCTCTCTCTTAGTTCTCTATCACCACCCCTGTCTTTAGCGGCAAGAATGAGCCATCTTTAAGTCTCCGGCGCTGTTTAGTTCTGCACGCAGCCATGAGTGCAGGGATCCTCCGACTAAATCTGTTCCACGCTTCACGCTGTGTGACGGCAATGGCTCGATGATTGGCACATGTATCAATGTCAGAGGACTAACGAACGTGAATGACACGAGTGGCACGGGGTCAAAGAACACGCCCCTGGCCTTCAGGTGAGCGAGCCATTGCTAATACACCGATACCGAGACAGCAGACAGTGCATAAGATGTGAATGATGAAACGTAGCATATATGGCAGCCGACGCAGAGCACGGGCTGTCTAAATAGGCGGGCGGATATTATGGAAATGTGTTTGTGTAGGTGCTGTTGCTGTTTCTGGTCACTCAGTCTAAGGAAAGCAGTGCGATGACAGTTGTGCAAATTTTCTAAATACGAACGATAGGCTAAATATTTGACTCTCGGCGTAAGCGAGTTGACACAAGTAATTTAAGAATACCTTAACTCCGAATGGTGTACAGTTACACGACGGTAAAATTACTCAACATTTATACTTACGCATCAATCATCAGCTATTCTGCAATACCACATAATAAGCCAAAACCGAACGCCATTGAGGACAATAAACCTAATCACCTATTCATTAGAGTTGCATATGTTTATGGTTCAAATAATTCATGAGCTCTCCGCCACAGATGATAATCAGTCACACGTTGACGTTGCCAAGGCAACGAAGGACACTGTCTGCGTTTTAAAATTGCGTTATTAGGCGCCGCGGCTGTGTAATCAATCACGTTAACATGGCGTCAGTGCAGGGTCCGTTACCTACGTGACCGTGCAAGAGGGGGTGGGGGAAGGTACGAGACCCTGGCGTTTCGCCCCAAACTGAGCTAGGGCTTCGATTAAAAACAAGAGTACTTATTGCTTGTGATCAGAGGAAGCCATTGATACCCGATGAAGATCCTAGGTCATTAGTTGACCTCTAAAGTCATGTCGATGACCCGGATGTTATCCAAATCGTGAATGTGTAGAGACTAAGTTATAATCGAGCTAGAATGGTGAATGTACATATAATTACGCAGAATGGGTCCTAAAATTCAAATAGCGTCACAAAATGTCATAGAAACCACTACAATCCAAAAAGGTCATCTCATGTCATCGGAGGTCAGTGACCTCAGTTAACTTGTGAAAGAGCATGACCCAGAGAAATATATAATTATGTAAAATGGATGTCACTTTTGAAATCAGCGTCACAAAATGTCCTGGAAACTAGCGGATGCCCACAAACGTCTTATCAGGCCATCAGTGATCAGTTACCTCGTTTGATCTAAAAAAGGTCAACCGAGGTCACTATCACAAGCGGACCTTTATGAAATCGCTCGGGGGGGGGGGGCTCTAATGTTAATTTTATATATTTGAACTCAGTTCTTTCCATGCAACGCCATACGGGCCCTAATGTTAAAATTGGAAATCATGGGGGGGGGGGGGGGGCTCGGCACTCCTCAGGAGATTATAAAGGTCCCACCCCTGGTCACTATCCTCAGCGGACAACCATAAATCACCTGCTTAACACAAACGTTAATATGCTCCTGAACAAACAAAGCTCTCGAAACTGCAGAAGTTACAATGATTGATAAGAGGACGGGATGCGTCATAGGGCTTTCTGTGTCATAAGGCTTTCAATCAATAATCATGGTGTTCATTAACATTTTGTAACATAACTAATAATCACGGAATAACTGTTTAATGGCGTGCAAAACGCGCTGCCATTGATTGATATTTATGCATGCATTGGCAATTGATCACCTTAATGCACAATCAATGCCAGACAGTGACTAAAGAAATTGCTAATTTTGACAACAAAATACTTTTCAAACAAGAATAGAACGTTAACACTTGTAGAGAGCAAAATAATCTGCCTCAGTGTTCAACGGCCATGTCGCAGTGACAGGTCACTGCGTGATTGCCCGAGAAGTTATCCGCCTGTGTAGGAGGCTAACACTTCCTGGAATTCAGCCTCCGAACCAACTTAAACCATTCCGGATCCGCCAGTGACTGGCACCGTGCCAAATCTGCCAATCGGCTGGCCTGGTCTGAACCGAGCCGATCCGCGGCAGCCCGCGTACCATGCAGACATACTCTGCTCTGCAGGCATACTCTGCAGACTGGCGGTGCACCGGCACACTTTCACCGCCAGTAACAACCGGCCGCCGAGCCGCGCCTGCGCGGCGGAGGCGGCGTCCGTGCAGTGTGCCGCGCGCGCCGCCTTTCGGCGACCTTGACCACCGAGCCGTGACGAGCGCTGATTGGTCGCGCGTGGAGCGCGTGCCGCTGTGTTGGCCGCTAGTAATAGGGAGATAGGGGGGGGGGGGTCGTGGGGTTGATGGGGATTTGGGGACATGAGATGTGATGGGCTTTCACTGGTAGTTGGAAGTACGTGAGGTGTTGTGGGATTTTTCGTCATGCCACTCGACAACAGGCCACGAGCCAAATTACAACCAGTATCGGTGTTTATTGCATGCACCGATGTTAAGCTACGGATTAATTTGGAGCCAATCCCCGAACCGGTCGCCCCTGGATTCGAACCCTTGGCCTTTCATATGACAACCGAGCGTGTTACAGCTTAGCTAACCGGTCCGCAAAAGTTGATGGATGGCAGGAAGAGGACGATGATAAGCGAATGTCAGGAGGAGGAAATGATGCGCAAACCGAGCAGACGTCTTTCAAAACGAAAGTTAGTGTTAAGTCCCTGATCTCGTTTCACGTGAGTGACAACTTTCATTGGTATTAGTTTCAGCGTATCTGATGTAAAATCGTTTGATGATGTTTTAAGCAAAACTGGCAAAATGAGTAATTGAGGTGCACAGGTTTACCTCAAAACAAGACAATTTTAGATTAGGTGTTCATTAATGTGTAATTAAGTAAAACGTCATGTTTTTGCAATCAAGTCTTGCAAATCTTGCCGAAATAAGACATTAACGTGCAACGCTTTGCAGACTGACATACCCTGGGACTTTACCTATTAGCGCACCACTCGTGACTTCTGACTCCACTCGTGTCTGTGACCCACTTATGAATCGCGTCTTAGATTGGGTGGGGCGCGCTCTGATCTGTGAGGTCTGGGCCCCACATGAGTCGCGGCTTAGATTGGGTGGGGCGCGCTCTGATCTGTGAGGTCTGGGCCCCAACAACTCGGACGTGTTTGGGCGGTGGTCCCGATATGATCGCTGCATAAAACCGACAGCCTATAATGAAGTCTAGTTAGACGGCGAGCCCAATCGCGGTACCATAAAGACCGGCTCACATGTGTTTGCTGTAGGCGTCTGGTTGGGAATGAAGCTGTGGTCCTGTTTTTCCGCTAGATGTCTATTGTCTAATGAAACGGAGGGTTTTTGCATATGGATCGCATAGCACTACACTAAATACTCATCGGGTGAGGTTACCTGGTTGGCCACCCCATCATTAACTACTCAGTGGGTGATAGTCAATAGTGGATGGTTTCATAACGTAACTATAGACGTGTTTTACGTATAGATGTACATCCGTTTTTATGTATTGTGTTTAAATCACCATGACCTTGAATTTACCTTCCTTCTATCATATATTAATGGTCCATAATTAAAACTACCGTTCCGATATAATTGAAGGTCATCCACAATTTTGTCTACTTGAATATATCCAGCTATGTCAGTTTTAGTTTTCGCCAATCTATCATAGTTCGTCATCAAGTTCATCTGAGCGTTGTTTTCTCCTGTACTCACATGTAATGTCGAAGGTTTGCCGGCAATATCGTCCACCTCGACAGGGTAGAAGTTCTCCTGACCGGTGTCTGGGGTCTCGTGAGCCAACATCGACTTCAGGCGCTGCACGTGTAAAAGAGAAGGCAGTTGAGCACGCAAGCAAGGCTTGGATATGTATCGCTGAGATTTAGTTGTCACAGAACCTCCTCTATTTCCCACTATGTTCGTGAACAGTAAGCATATTGGCAAACACGATTTTTTTATCGTTGATGCAGAAGTTCTTTATATTTTCTAAACACAATTTGCCACCTTGTATTCCTCTTTCTTGAACATTGTTGAACAACTTTCTTGAACAACACCTATTTGCCATTTATATGTGTTCATTTAGCTAAATATTAGTTTTTTTTCCATGAAGTGCAAACAATATGTTATTTCTGTATTAATATGGTGTTGCAGAAGATCGAAAATTGCATGCGGACACCACCGCTCAGCTGTCAGTAAAGGGGTATCTTTTGATACTTTTCACAACTTGATAGTGTGCAATCAAAACAACTTATATGTATACAAACTTAAATCAATGAAGGTTTGTACAGCCCAAATTATATTTGTCCTCACCTCTGGCAGCAGATGTTGAACATCTGGGTGGTTTTTCTTCAGGTACCACACCAGTACAGCGACCACTGGAACTACAAACAGCAGGGACACTAGATACATGGGGCCACCGGCGGCTGCAGGCTCCTCCGGATCCGGAGATACCGGCTGGGCGCCAACCTCTAGAACCCGCGCCTGACGTGATGTTGTAGAGGAAGACTGTGTCGTAGATGTTGGTGAAGAAGATGTGGCATAGGTTACTGAAGGTGGCGATGAAGGATCTTTAGTGGTTTCTTCGGTGGAGGCTGAATCATCTAACGGGTGATGTTCAGAGCGATGTGAGTGGTGCACTACAGGAGGTAAAGCTGAAGGAGATGTGGGAGCAGTTGCTGAATCATCAGCGGACAGAATGCGCGCCATTTCAGATTCTGTGGGACGAACGAAGGTCGCCATTGTAGTAGACGCCTCAGCCGTCAGATCCTCGCCATCATAATCGGAGTATGTCTCTTTTCCATCAGTATCACTAAAGTACTCAAAACCCTCTTCAGACGGTCTTCGAAGGAACGGTTTCTTGGCATCAGTGTCTGTTGAGTCAAGCTTATTTACGGTGGCTTCAGATGATCCACTGCCACCAGAGATGACAGAGAATTCCTGGAGGTGTGCGTGTCCTTTGCTGCTGTGATAACTGTGTTCACTGGTGCTGGTCAATTGCGAATTTGTGTCGGGATCGTTTACTTTTGGGAATGTATTGGATATGTTCTCAGGATCCTGAGCACTACCATGCCGTATATCTGATGCTGTGTTTACAGTGCTATCGGCTGCTTCTGATGGGCTCACTGCTGTGGACGCGTCAGCTTCTTTTTCGTCTTTGGTTGATGACAAAGAAAGTTCTCCGTGATTTCTTCTCTCAGATTCACTTGGACTAGAAGATGTTTCGTCGGATGCCCGAGATGGCGGTTCAGTTGTTTCGATCACGCTACTTTCTAGAACAGGAGGTCTTTCACTGCTCTTAGCCACTGGAACAGTTGAAGAGCCCTGGGTGTCATTTACAACAGAACCGCTATCATTGTTCTCAAACAGCACCCCTCTTTCTCCCAGTTCTTCTTCCTTTACCTCTGGAGAAGCACCATCTGCACTTTCCTGATCGTCGGAAAACGCTGCATCGGAGTTTCCTTGAAGCGGCTCCAAATCCACGGATGGACTGCCACCAGACACTGCTGGCCTTCTGGTAACCTTCGGCGGCAGCTTCACTCTCCTCAGCCTGTACTCGAGCGGAGAAACTGCGATCGAAACCGAAGTCTCAAGAGAAGTTCCAAGCACAGTGCGATGAACGTCGCTCTCACTTCCACCTTGTACCCTGCTCTCGCCGTTGCCACTATTAACACTGAGGTCGTCCGAACCTTGGTGAACATCGCTTGCGCTTTCTTCCCTCAACCGGTGCTTTGTTCCGCACCTGAGCTTGACCAGCCAGGTGGCGAGGTAGACGTTACCTTGGTGGAGCTTTATCTCCACAGGACTTTGCCGGGGTGGCAGTCGGTTCGGCCTCGCTCCGGGCAGCGCCGGTCTGCTTCGTATAAGTCCTGGTCGTACCTCTCGGGAATGTGACCGAGATGGTGACGTTTCTCCCCAAGCAAACCGCGCTGCTGCGCGTCCTTTATGGTGGACAGGAGGAGCGGGAACGGTGGGAGAGTTGTGGGCAGCACTGGCCGCTGACCCGCTTTCGGGCCGCTCCGCAGCGAGAACATATGGCGACGTTCTTCGAGACGACGTGCCAGAAGGTTTGGCCGATCGGCGTTAGATGTCAGCGATGTGCGGCGCAGGGTGTCAGGCCGCTGACGACGGTTCGTCGGGGTGGAGCTCGTCGTGACGGAAGAGGAGCTAGACGGCGCCCGTGATGCCGCGACCGCCGGAGCAGTGGCAGTGGAGAGTTGAGACGCAGCGCTGGCGTTGGTGGACGACGAGGAGGCCTCACGTTCGGGTGACGATTGCGTAGTGGTTTCGGTGGTTGCTGACGCGGTTGACGAAACGCGAGGAGTGACCTGAGCTGAAGCTGTCGCCTTCGTTGTTGTAGGGCTGGCTGCTGTTGTCGACTGCGATGTCGTCGCTGCTGCTGCTGTTGTCGTAGTAGTCGTTGCTTTTGTCGTTGTTGTTGTCTTCTCTGTCGTTGTCTTAGTCGTTGTTGCTGCTGTTTCCGTAGTTGTTGTCGTTGTCGTCGTTGTGGCCCGTGCTGTAGACGACCTCGTTGTCGTCGCGGGCGTCGTGGTGGGTGCAGCAGTCGTTCTCGTCACCAGAGACTCCTCGTCCTTTTTACCGGCGCGTTTCGGTAGGAACGATGGTCGGGAGCGCGACCGGTTTCGGATTTTGCCCAGAAGACCGAGCACCTTTTCGACTTCCTTTTCCTCCCGATTGACCAATGCCGCCTCTGTAGTGGAAACTCCTGCCGTCGTGGAAGCTGGACGAAGTCTGGAGGAACGACTTCGGAATCTCTCTCCTCGCCGCCGCGCGGTAGCGGGCAGCCGACGCAGGGCAGGGGACTTTGCGGTGGTGGTGGAAGGAGAGACGATGGTCTTGGGGGCACGCGGAGTTGTGCTGCGGTCCACAGCCGGAGGTCTTCGACGAGGGTTCAGTGGTGCCGCTCGGGCGCCTGGCCTCCTGGGAGTGGCGTCGGTGGTGTCGGGTGTTCGTCGGGAGCTAGATGCGGTGGACTTGTTTTTTACCTCAGATTTACGAGTCGGCTCAGATTTCTCGGCTGCTGGTGGATGTGTGGTCTTTGGTAGAGGTACGAGCAGCCGACCAGGTCGTCGTTTGGATGCTATTCTGCGGGGAGTGATGCCAGTCACATTCGACTTGTCCTCTGGAATCGAAGACGGCAAAGCTTTGGACCTCTCGGTATTCGTTTCAGGTTTACGGGGTTTCACTGCTGGAGTTTGTGCGCCCCTCTCCTCGCCAGGAGACCCTCTCTCCTCGCCAGGAGACACTTTCGAAGCCGGCGACGTCTCTGAGGAGTTCGTCACCTTTCCTGAACTGTCGTCAACAAACGGCGACTCCGCACCTGGTGGTTCATCGTCTAACTCACTATCGTCCTTTGCACTGAGCACTCGCACTTTTTTCCGCCTCACTATCACCTTCACGTGCCGCTCACTGGGTTCACCCGCTAGTCCCTCACCCGCGGTGGCATTCACCCGCTCGGCGGCACTATTGTCCGAGCGAAGCATTGCACGAAAGTCTCGGCGTCGACCCGCCCCTCCTGGCATGTCGAGCTTCTCACCGAACCCACGAAACGGTTCCATCTTATGCTGCGCCGCCTGCGCCAGGACAAACTCAGGCTGTAGGCTGAAGTGCGTCGCATTCAGCAGTGCCAGGAACGGCGGCCGCAGCGAATCCTGGAACGTCCGCTCCGTGACGTCATCACCGCGGCGGGGAGCGCGCGGCGACAGCACCTTCCGGCGTCGGATGACCTTGAGCGCGGCCGCTGGGTCACCGGCAGGTGGCGGGTTCGGCGGCGGCCGCGCATGAGGCCGCGTCACGTGCCGCTTGCGGCTGCCGACGCTGCCCCCGCCGGCTGATTGTAATAGCCGCGCAGCCAACGCCGCTTCCGCTGTTGCCAGATCTGGAAGCACAGATACAAATACAGTTAGAGTAGGAATACAATATAGGGGGCTTAGACCAGATATTCTACAGCAAGCAACTGTTTTAGTTTTGCTTTCTCATGATGACCATGCGCTTTTTGGAAGTTCCGTTAATTTGCTTATTTTGATGAGTCTGAAGTAAAGATGCAGCCGAACTATACCACACTTCCGAATTTTTCAAAAGTAAAACGCTGTTGATTGAAGGAACAAGACAGGAGGAGCACTGCCTGTAAGGTCCTTGCATTTACTTTGGATTTGGTGCAATTTGATCAATTATTTACTTTTTCATGTTTTCTTCAAATTTTTGGCTACAACATCCAATCTTAACTCCGTCAAGGTTTGCGACGTAATTCACAAACGCAACAGGATTTTACAACCATTGCTCCACGGAGTTAATTAAACCGGTTTCGGCGTTACCGTGATTCTACTTTGAGGCGAATCAGGTCACCTTGGATCAAGTAATTCTGCGACTCATTCCTGGTCTTTCATAATCTATCGTTATGTATGAAGCAGAGACACATTAATCTGCAGAGATTTATAGGGAGAACAGGTGACCCTATTCAACTTATTCATTTAGTATTACACCAAGTGCGGAGCGTAATTGGGCAAGACTAAATGAGTTGCACATTCAGCTCGCGCCAATGAATCAAATGCGCGAGCGATCTCAGCCTGCAATACTTGAATGTTACCAGGGCAGCCGTGCAGCCTCGTGCCTTAATCGGCCTGATGACCCCTCTTAGAAGTAAGATATTTCAGATTAGGAGCAGAAGCAGTTGAACCTGCTGCAGCACGCGGCTTGCCTTATACTTCTTTCTGAGTTAAACGAGCGCTGACAGGGCCTATCTAGCTGTGGCAATAATTATAATTTGAGCGGGCACTAGTTGTCCCATAGAGCTGTGCTGGATTTCAGCGGGGTTGGCAGAGCTCATCACACTGTGTCAGCACGGCGCTATAAATACATCATGGTCACGCGTCAGCTTGACACGCGCATGCTCGTGCGTCTAGTCTAAATACTCTGAGGGTACTCGTTAGGTTTACCAGCTCCTCGCGTGCCCGTATAGATATGCGCGAGATACCTGCTCGAGCGGAGATAACGTTTTTGCAACAACGCGAGAACGTTGTGCAAAAATAGCGTCACGCCAGCGGCAGGACTAGCGCGTCCGTTGGGACCTCCAGACTGTCACCCGTGTGGCGGAACTGGAACGGCCCTATTTGTGCCCAAATCGAAGGGACAATGAACCGTTTACTGTTGTTTCTTAGATAGTATGGCAAGCCAACAGGGGTCACTTGCAGAGCTGAAAACTCTTGCTCCGTTCCAAACTGCAGTGGCGTCCAGACCGCACCTTATACAATAGATGCATCGGGAGTCGAACCCCGTCACTGGCAGAGGGAGTAGTGACTGTACTCTTGCGCCAGCATGACGCCCACGATGTCTGGCAGATCATCGTAAAGCCGCCACACTATGCATCACAAGTACCAACATTTGTCCCCACCCACGGCACATCGGAGTAGCTGGCGATGATGAAGTTCAGAGCCTGTCCCGACGATGGGAGAGGACAATGGAGGGCGGGTGGGTTCCCCCGGCACTGGCCAGACCCCTGCTGAGTGACCCTGAGCTCCCTGCCTGACCTCTGCGACCCTGCCTGACCTCTGACCTCAGCCTGACCTCTACCTCTGACTGCCGACCCTGCGCGGGACTGCCGTTAGATGGGATGGCTGAGTTTCGAGGCGTGGCCGGTATTGATCAACAATAAACACTCCACATCTTAACTTTTTGCAATGTTATGAAACCAAGACTATGATCATTGGGCATTGACAATGATATGTAGGTGTTAGTGTACCCGTAATCATCGTGATTAACTAAGGTTTTGTTGTGATGTTTGTGATCGACAAGGAATAAGATACATTTTACTTATTTTAACTCGCATCAGCTTTGTCAATGATAGCAAGAATCTGAATGATACCTAATTTTAAGGGATAATGCAAGTCAAGCGAACATGTCAGTCATCGGTGTCTAGTTCTTGGTTCATGTTCTACCCATAGGTGGAGCTTCTTAGAAAAAGTTGGTGGGGCAAAATGTCATATTGACTTAATGTTGTGTGTAGTAAATGTGAAAAGTTGCAATTTTACGCCAGGAATTCTTTAAATATGCATTAAATATGCCATTTGCGCATGGTTTAAGGTGAAAAATGACAATTTTAACTCCACGAAACCTTCAAATCGGACAAAAGTTGGTGGGGCCAAACTCAAAGTTGTTGGGGCATTGCCCCCCCGGGGGGGGGGGGGTGAAGTTGTGACGTCACTTAGGCAGTAGAATCCGCTTCGCCAAGATAAGGCAATGCAAGTGACACGAAAGTTACCCCTTTTATTTGTGTATCAAAGATAGAATGAACATAAGTTTTTTATGCTCAATGGAAAGCTCGTCTCTTCAATATTCCTGCATGGTATCCGATTTTACATGAGGCTTACCAATCGTCCACAATACTTCGGCGCGTTCCGGCGGGGCCGACCACGCCCGCGGCCGCACGTGCGCAAGCTTGGACGTAACCGTCGCCTTCCATGCCGTGACGATAAATCCAAGTTCTTCCTACATATATACAATGCTGGCCGTACATGCAGAAACCGAATTTGACTTTTAAAGTGGCATCCACTAGGATATACAAATGACAAATACTCTGTCAAACATGAAATAACGCCAGCAGACGCAAGTTCGTGTTGCCACGCAAACAACGAAAATTAAATGGTCTATTTGCGGCAGCAGATGGCCGCCAGGGACCGCTAGTGTAGCCAGTATGTTTTGACTTCGCAAGCTTACAATATCAGTCAGTTCAATATACAAATATTACGAAAAATATTATTTTAATTTATTTATTTGAAAACATCAATAAAAAATCTGTTTGCAAACATCCAAAACACTAACTCACTAGTGAATCCGCAAGGCCAGCTGCTGCAAAAATTCAGGCTGTTAGTTCGCCGCTTTTTCCGACGCAGAAGACGCAGGTGAATTCGAAAATTTTGCTCATAAATGCAAATTGTGTTTACAAGCTGACTAATTAATGTTTTATCAATTAAAATAGTATTTATGACAATGTTTCGAAAAACATGTATGAGTTAATTAAGTGAAAATATTAATTTTCATTCTAATTAACACAAACTTGTAATTAAATATTTCGGAATATTTTTTCGACGAGGCTAACCATATCCTATCTATATTAGTTTAAAATATAGGTTTATGTCAGAGTTTATTTCCAAAAGCATACCAGAACTAAGTTGAGGTACTAGTCAGTATGTTCTAGTTCGAACCCAGCCGTGACGTAGCCCTTCCTAGCAATAACTTGATCCTATCATTGATATATATACTCTGTTGCCCCCACCATTTGAATAGGAAACTGCACCCGTGGTTCTACCCTGCCATGAACCAATAGGACCATGGAATACTTGGAATAGTCCTCTAACGCTCTTCAAGCCAGTTTCCAATCGAGGCACGAATGTGTACACTGAGCGCACACCAATCATTTCCGCCAACACCACCTGGGTAACACATTGGAACAGTGAAAGGTAGCGCTCTCCGCTTCTGTTCTCGCCCGAGGCACACAGCTAATCACTCCTATTACCCCGTGCTAATTATACTAACGCAACGCTGGCTTCAGGTCGCCTAAGACCGCCTCGCTGCGGGCTGTGAAAATCCCGCCGCTCCGTCGTCGTAAGTGGTCGGGGTCGGATGACACGTGGGAAACATTGCCACAGTAGCGCCGTGTTGTGTAAATCCGGTCTGTGAGCTCGTCGCCATCGGTCTGGGCTATTTTGGGCGAGTTCGAGTCGACTCCGACTAGTTTGAATGAATATGGCACTCTGAAGGTTCCTAACCTATACAGAGGGCTTCTTAGAAAGTTACCGTTAATTGTTGTCACTGCAGATACGCAAAGCATAGTTCAAGAATTGGATATCGGATAGGAACTTGAGACAGGGCATTCGCATATTTGTGAAAAAATATAGGTACTTATAGCTAATATCTCTGGGGAAGTGACATGTTTTCCTTTCATGTAATATGATTACCTAAGTTGTGTCTATTACATAATTTATTGAAGTGAAAAAATGGCCATATTTAATTAAGTGAAAAATACACATTTAGTTAAAGTGAAAAATGCATAAATGCACCAGCAACCGTAAATATGGGCAATAAGGCTGGGCTAGTTAGTAAACGCCCAGATAGAAGTGAACGTTCCAGTAACACCGCCTTCGCTGCAGCATAAGCCAGTGAACCAGTGACATCACTAACTACCGACCACCACTCAGAACGGGGACAGACAGACAGACAGACAGACAGACTGGCTGAGATGACCTCCCTTCATGTCTCTTGCGCCACCGGTCATCCGTTACCGAGAATCGCCATCCGTCACTTTGTGAGACGATCCCGACACCGGGAAAATCGGCGGCCGAACTGAGTTCGCTAGTCTGTTTCACAGTCTCTGGCCGCGGGCTAGTGACATCACACAGTCGGAGTGATGACGTCACATGGTCAGAGTGGTGACGTCACATGACCACTGACGAGGCTTGACTGTCGAGGTGAGGTGAGATTTCGACGCAGATTGTTCTGAGCATGACTTCATGTTGTTTTCGTGGAAAGGATGATGGGGTCGGGAAAATTGTGGTTAACTCTGACTTTTTTAAAGGGGTTGCTATAAGAAAATGACGAAAATTTTGGCAAGTTATGACAGTTTGGATCGTTTCAATAGTATCTTATTAAGCTCGTCAGTTAACTTCGGACATTACAACTTATTATAACAAATTATGTCATGGCCTATGCTGTTGTTGAAGAAGTCAGTTAACTCTGTACCTACTATAATTTTAATAGACTCCATGTATTCCAAACGGGAGTTAGCTTTGGTCGCTACCATGGCTTATCACTTCAATAAAAACATTCAAAAGACGTGGCTTTAGGTATGACAAGCTGGCGATAATGTGGCCAAATATGGCTAATTGTCGACATGAGATTATTCGAGGCGTTTAAAGCATCTCATTCCATCCCGAAATTAGAGTCTCACGTTTATAAAAAATAGGATAGTTGACGAGGCTCAAGAGATATGGGTGTAGATGCCAATACAATCATGTGTTATGTAATCGTGGGAGTGGACTTCGCATACAATAGGAAATCACATTCATGACATATTAAGCGAGTACCTAGCAGTGGAGAACGTAGAGGAACTACATTCTGAAGGAGCACTTGGTAACCGTCAGTTGGTTCGTCTGTTGCTTCTTAGTACTTGAACGTTGTATGCTGATTTGTGACTTTTGCTAACATGACAAACTGAATGTATCTCATCCTCACTCTGCTCAGTGGCAGGGGCGTAGGAACTCATTTGAAGTTGGGGGGGGGGGGGGGGGGCAAAAGGCATTTTGAAGTCGATTCTTTCCATGCAACGTCCATAGGCGTAATGTTAAAATCCGAAAATGTTGGGGGGCAGTCGCCCCCCCTGCCCCCCGGCTCCTACGCCTAGGCCCAGTGGTCAAGGCATTTGAAAAATAAAGCATATGTGAAAGACAAAGAAAAAACTTAGCATTGCGATCGTCTATCACGTCTCATCCGTCTTGCTCATCCTTTATGAGTCTGCTCATATCTCATCATCTATGAGTGATGTCTCGCATAGATTGCTTATCTTCACGCGCGGCTCAAGAACAAACGACCGGGAGATGTTGTTGTTCGTCAATAAGCCACGGTATTATTGCCCTGTCCATCTCTCTTGGCAGAACAAAGCAGGAGCGAGATTTCTCATAACAGACACACACACAAGTTGTGTCGCCAGTGACAATCAATAGCCGTTATTTCTGCTATTATTGGCTGCGAACCTCCGGTCCCATTGTCGGCGAGGCATTTCTCCCACGATGTCTGTTGTTGTCATCTTGTCGGCTGTCACGAGACTTGGTTCAGTGTAAAACATGAGGCCAACTCGACAGCGAATCAGTGGAATTATAGGTATCGGGCTGTTCTCCATGGATAAAAAATCGCTACAAACGTGAATTCAAGTGTTGTTACAGTTAAAACATATTGTAAACAATCAATTGGATTTCATCGATAAATTCCACTGTATTTGAAAAGGCTGCATGACGAGTCATTTCCACCTACAAGTATCGTAAAATGACGAACCCGAGTATGTGTTTACTTCATGCGCTGTCTATTTCCAAGAACAACATAACTAGCAAAACGAGCAACATTTTCTGTCAATTTAAGTGAACACAGGATCGTTTTTGCCGTGCATCCTTCCTTATGGTCACATCATGTCCATGATAGGAGCTATTACATATCTGAGCCGAATGATATCGAATTAATATATGATGACCAGAGCACATGTCTTCGAGACTAAATCGGCTCGCAGTCGGAACGTTAGTCTGCACGGACAGTAAACAGATCGTGAGTGAATAACGAAGGTGACTACCACACTGGTGTCTCGATCCCGAAGTTGGATCTGGGATCCCAGCGGATCCCTCCGCATAAAATATATCAGGATATGGGATCTATGTGATCCCTCGGTTTATTGTGTATCTGGATCTGGTGTCCCGTGAGAATCCCGGGACACCTACAGATATCTGGATCTGAGCTGGATCCCGGAATCCAGGCACAGGTCTGGTACCTACAAACTCAAACACTAGACTCCATTCGGCGTACATCCCGCTATTACTGAATAACCCATTGTGCGGCAAATTGTCCGGGATATCCGGTGTTTACAGTGCTCTATGACAACCGTGACGTTTTACGACAGACTGGAGCTCTGCTGCTGCCTTTGTGGTATGGTCACCAAGCGTGCTTGTGGTATGGTCACAAACTGACTTCAATTGTTTGTGAAATGCTTGTGCTGAGTTGTGCTCCACTCTCCACATCTGCGTTTGTACGGTTTTTCTGCACTTTTCATTTGAAACGTTGCATGCAAAATAATGTCCTTCGTGAAATTGTCAACTTATCAGCCTATATACCAAACAATCTTCCCACCTATTGACCCACACCACACCACACCGCGATCCAGATCAACTCCTACTAGTTTGAATGTGTATTCCCCATCAACATCAGCCACCCCCATCGGTGCCTAGCGGATCCCATCGGGCCTCATCATCTACCATCAGCCTGTTGTGTGTCCTGTCTGTTTGTGTGTCCGGTTCTGTCTGTGAGTCCGGTCTGTTTGTGTGTCTATACTGTCTGGTCTGCTTGTGTGTCTATACTGTCTGGTCTGTTTGTGTGTCTATACTGTCTGGTCTGTTTGTGTGTCGAGTGTTCTGGTCTGTTTGTGTGTCGGTGTTTCTGGTCTGTTTGTGGTCAGTGTTTCTGGTCTGTTTGTGTGTCGGTGTTTCTGGTCTTGTTTGTGTGTCGGTGTTTCTGGTCTGTTTGTGTGTCGGGTTTTGGTCTGTTGGTGTGTCTGCTGTTTGCTGGTTCTGGTCTGTTGGTGTGTCTGTGTTCTGGTCTGTTGGTGTGTCTGTGTTTCTGGTCGTTTGTGTGTCGGTGTTTCTGGTCTGTGTGTGTGTCAGTGTGTCTGGTCTGTTGGTGTGTCTGTGGTTCTGGTCTGTTGGTGTGTCTGTGGTTCTGGTCTGTTTGTGTGTCGGTGTTTCCGGTCTGTCTGTCTGTGTGTTTGTGTGTGTCTGTGGTTCTGGTCTGTTTGTGTGTCGGTGTTTCCGGTCTGTCCGTCTGTGTGTTTGTGTGTGTCCGCCCCGCTGCTGTGCGCTCTCCTGTCACCGACAGGCTCTGTGCACGAGCCTGACACACTGTGTGCACGAGCCACAATGGCCGCCCGGCACCGTCACTGTCTGAGTTCCGTTCTGTGGGGGCAGTGTGTCGCCGATACTTGGGATCTGGATCGGCCAGAAACGTCTGTTCAGAGGGAGACAGATGAAAGAAAGTCTGACAAATGTCTTGAACCTCATCAAATTCAATCGGTTTGTTTAAGAAGAGTTGTTTTGAACCAATTTTCCTTCAACAGCTGTATAGGAAATGTGTAAAAAACGATATTTTTGCGATGGGGGCATGCGCAGATATGGGGGCATGCGCAGATAGTCCCTTGGATCCACCCCTTTGGGTAAGGCTGGGTAAGGCTGACACCATGGTAAGGGTAAGGCTGACACCATGGCGCGACGCGGATCAGATCTACATCACAATGGTCCACGGTTTCAGATTAAGATCCTGGTTGCCAGTGTGCGCGGAGTTTCTGAAGGCTGCCATAGCTTCTGAGATGTCACGTTATGCCGTGAGCATGTGACAGAAAATGCAGAAACTATTACTGAACACGTTTTTGACCGGTCCATAGTTCGAAATGATTGGTTAATTCTTTGGAGAGAGGAGCTTATACACAATTAGGTATGCCATTCAGCTAATGACGGAGTAGAGTAGAGCCACTGACATGTAATTACAGAAGATTGACGTTTCGTTGTGGCCACCAGCTGGATGAGTTGGGCTGAATGGACTGAGATGGAGAGAGAAAGCCAGCCAATCACTGCCGAGAGTTTTTTGTGATTTCTCGGATGTGGATGCATGCTCAGAACATCGTTCGAGTGTGCAGCCAGGCGGAAAGACACGCTTACATGTCACGGCGATCGACCAGGGAGACAACAATCTAGCGTATTCAGCGTGGGAAATCATCGCTTACCGCGTGAAATCACCATGAAAGCCGGACGGACAGGTGCTGCATGAACGGCAACTTTCTTCAACCGGCAAGGTCGATGAACTTTAATTTGAGCAACACCCGATGGAAACTGTGACAAGTAATTAGGTTTATAGTGATTTTTTAGACTTAACTGGAGCCTTACTTCATTGTCAGGAATATTGTTGCTGCGCATTCACACGCCGTGACGTGCGAGTGCTCACACAATGAATGTAGGTCATTGCTCTCTCAACAAAGACGCCTTTCTTTCATGCACGTGCGTTCGGGGATCAGAGAGTAATTGTATTATAAATCCATCAGTATACGGACAATTACCGGTCTGTCCTAAGCTCGCGCAAATCAGCTTAAAACAAAGTGACCTTCCTTCGTTGCATCTGGCCGTTCATTATACTATTGCCGGGTTCGGTTAAGTTGTACTTTTTTATCTCCAAAGCCGATAATTTATACAAAATATGATCGACCCAACAGAAGTTAAAGTATTGTAATGACTCAAAAGTAAAACATGTTAGAACATTTCGTGAAAGGGCAGAAGTGGCGCGAAAATAACGATAGAACGATGTAATGTGAATGCCGGAGACTACAACTTGGCACTAGACAGCACCCGAACGACGAAGAGACTGCATCTCGTCATAGGACAGTATCCCGGAGACTGCTTCGTCTCACACAGAGGTAACTCGCACCACACTCGCACCTCGCTCGCTCGCGTGCCGCTGGTACGCTGGTACGCACCTCGCTCGCGTGCCGCTGGTACGCTGTATGATTTTATCGTAAGCACGAACCATCACGGTGATTATTTAGCAAATCGGTTCACCGCTTTTTGAACGGCAGCACACACACACACACACACACACATGTCAGATTAATTAACAGATGGTGGGTAAAAACTTTTGCGATGCTATCTGTGAAGCTGGTATCCATGCTTTTTATTTTACTTGCCTTGTACATGCCTTTTGCTGTTAACTTGCCTTTTGCCTTAATTAAATTTTGTTTTTAACTTGCTTTTTGCCTTTAACTTGCATCTTACGCTACTTTTTACTTGCAACAGAATGACAAGGTGAGGAGATGAGGATACAGTATAACAAACATGGCGCACTTTCATCTACTTCATGTATGCATTTTTAGTGAAATAAATTTAAATCATGAGCACAACGTACTGAAAGGATAATTATGCGTGGTGCGCATGACAGTATTGGTGTTGAATATAGGTCTTACGGCGACTATATGCCACCAGCTTAACAAATATTCATCATGCAAACAAACAAATATGCATACATCTCTCTAGCCTGTGCCGCCTGCTGTCCAGCTCAAAGCTTCACTAGCTTCACAGCTCACGCTCAAAGCTCACAGCTCACAGCTCACAGCGAAGTTCACGGGGTTCAGCCGCCGCCGTCTCGACCACGCTCGTTAGGCTCTGGCCTGTGAAAGCGCCCCGCTCACAGCCACAAACAACGAGGTCATGGGTAGAGCGCGCCAAGTTAGGGGCTCGCCGCACTGATTGTGGGAAACGAACGCTGCGGGGCGCCCTTAAACGCGACAACGTGGGAGGCGGGGGCGAGTGATGTCGCCAGGATCATTTTCCAGCGCCGACGCAATTATTCTTGGTTTATTTCTACTGAAAAAATACTCGGGCTGTGTCACTTCGTCAGCGCGTTTCTACAAAACGGAAGTGGCCTTGATCGCCTTACGCCAAAAGGCCGTTTTTGCTATTTTACCGCGGCGGCTCAGTAGCTGCCCATACGTCATTTGGCGTCGCTGACCTTGAAGGGCGCACCCAGTCACGTGACCAACCGCTGGAGACCGCCACGGCTTTCTGCGCAGGAGTGGGTGGCGGCGGCGGCGGCGGCGGCGGCAGTGGTGGCGGCGGCGGCGGCGGCGGTGGGGCTAATGGTATGCTGGCAGATGTCCCAGCTCCGACGATTTCAGCTGAGGGGATATGCCACCTAAAAGATGTTGTTTTATCTGGCATATCCCATTAACTGACAAATCAATCATGGCTCGCATCTGATTTCGCTAGCCTGGGTACTATGCAATGATTCGAAAGAAACTGTCATCAGAAGTTGCCAATATTTTCTAACAATCAGGGGATGTCAATTCTCAATTCTGTCAAGATCAATTCTCAGTATATTTTACCCATTTTCAGAAGGGCACGTAGTCCCGGTGGTTCCCTGCTCGGACCCGCCCCTGCTCGAGGGAGAGATACGGCCGCCGTAGAGGCGGGCGTGGCGCAATCGTGCCCAACTGCGGCACGATTGCCGACGAGGCCTGGCACCGACAGATACGGGGACTGGCTGGCACAGACGAGGGTACACAGGGACCGGCTGCGGACGGTTCACATGGTGCAGACGGTCCCGGAGCGGTTTGCAAAGATTGTCGAAACGGGGGAGAGATGTGGATGAAGCGTCACGATAATCGGCACCTCTGGAATACTGTTTATCTTGGTGCATATACGGCTTATTGACAATGTTTAACTGATGTATTACGTCCTGTTTGGAACAAGAAGGTTGCTTGTGAAGCTTCAAGTGGCGAAAGTAGTTGGTGCACCCTGAAACACTAATTACCATCAATAAGTTTACTGGCAATCATTTTAAACGTGTGAAATCTTCATGGGTAAGCATCTCAGACTGCCTACATGTAGGTATACAAGATGGATGTAGCACAACTTCGGTCATAGCGTCGGGGGGGGGGGAGTCTGCTTCCCATGAGTTGTTCATGCGTTCTACAAATTTCAAAGCGAAAGCCGGAAGTGTATTTCTGAGCATGGCATGCACCAGTCAATCTATCTCGGATGCATGCTACTCTTGAACAAAAATACTGCACACTCGATTGTGTGAATGAGAAAGCAAGAGGAAACAAAATATATCGTGCACTCGTGCAACGTGTTTTTAGAGAAACGGTTTGATCCGGGTTTGTTAAGCCTGAGTAGGGCGCATTTATCACTCGAATCTCGCACCATTATATCACCTTAACTTACGATTTATACACCGATTATGGCTGGTACAATCAGCACGAGTTGCGATATTTCACCAGACCTTGGGCGTGGTATATCCTGCCACTTATTCCCCAACCGTGAGAATATAATGTCTGTGGTTCAAAATCGCTGGGGACAATGTCCATTAAGGTCATAATTGTAACCTTGGTGAGGCGAATTTTTAAACAATGATTTACCTGGATAAGTTAACTGTCTTGGGCATCATTTACGTCATTTGCGAATACGATTATGAAAATCTAAGTTTAACCGTCTTATACGCTCGGCCTGCATGCATATATCTGACGTCATAGTTTTGCTGTGCTTAAGATGTGTGCTTGTGCTGTGTTTGTTAATTTATGCATGGCTAAATATAGTAATCTCATTAATTGTTATTCCAACAGATCGAGAGTGGATGTGCCGGCATGTCTAAATACAATAAACAAATACAAAACACTCGGATACAGATTCTAGTATCCTAATTTCACCAGACTGCCCTTGCTCAGCTCTGGACCCTCTGCAGCACAGGGCTGATACCGGTCAGCACAAATCAAACTACGAATCCCGCATTTGCAGCCATGTTTCCCGCTGCCATTCTATTATACATCTGCAGTTCACGACAGTCTGACAGCTGCCGCTATCTCCTTGGGAGAACGCCGTTATTTGTTTGGGAGAAACACCGTGATTTGCTTGGGAGAGAGTCGCGGTCCCCATGCCCGCCGCGTAGCCGTTCATTATCCGCCGTTAGTTTGATACCAGGCCTCATGCAATGCTCCCATTAGTGTCGTAACCGGCCGGGACTGAATACGAGGCCCGGAGGGATAGTGAAATGACGATCCGGTGGGGTGGAAATGGTTTAAAATGCAGGGCAGATACTGTAATGGGTATATGAGAGAAAACACGTGGGTTACATTGTTACTTAGTAAATAGAGCGAAACGCAGGTGAAATTTGAACTAGAATCAATATATTACTAGCGTTTTACGTCATTAACTTTATCACAGTGTGCCGAGTTTGAGATATAAATTTGGTCATAATCATCACACTTGTCATGCAAGTGAACAATAATTAGTGGCAAAACAGCATACACGTATTGCTTGCATTATGCTGCGTAAAACCACAAACCCAGTGATGAATTGTATTGCTTTTGGCATCATACCAAAGTCCAATGGAATTGTACCACCAGTAATACGCATTTTGGGGCGATGACCGAGCGGGCGCACTCTGTGTTATTTTTAATGATCTCCTTTCTCGAATCCGCCAAAAGGGAGTGCACGTCCTGTGCTGCTGTTTCTTCGTATACATACATGCTTAGATCAAAATTCGTTGACTAATAACGAAAAAGGCTGCCCTAATAAAGGCTAATAAAGGCTGCCCCACACTGAGCCTCGCATGCGGGTGCGAGTCTGCGGGGTGGCAGATATTGTACTCACTTTGTGGTAGTGCGGCTCGGGGTGGCGGGTGTCTTGCGTTCAGAAAGGGTTGAAGACTTGCACCTTAGATGGTAATATGTTCAATATTGTCTAATTGTCATTTTTTTTTAATTTATACTAAATGCTCGCGTTGATAAAGCCACACAACTTCGCATGCGAGGTTGCGTCGTTTTTCATACCCGAGCGTTTATAGAAATTAATAGATGAAATTGACAATATTGACAATATTACCATCTGGCGTGCCAGTCTACAACCTTTCCGACACGCAAGACACCCACCACCCCGACCCAACTACTTCAAAGTGAGTACAATATCTTTCACCCCGCAGACTCGCACCCGCATGCGAGGCTCAGTGTGGGGCAGCCATAAGGAAAGATTCGCCGGCGCAACTTATGCCGACGAAAACTATTAATTGTAGTTTTGTACACTAAGTTAAATTATAACTTTCATGTGCGTGTTTTTGTTCAAAGAACAATTTATTTGACATAACTATCCAATGGCGAAAGCCTTATCTCAATCGGGGGAGTGGTTGCGAGATTACTAGCTTCGGAAAAGCGTCACGTACGGCCGTGTTGGGTCGGGTTGAATGTAAATCTGTCTAAGTTGACGAGGAACCTGAAGGGCGCCTCGCGCCCGCTCGGTAATTAATTGAATAATACAATCACAAAAAGTCAACATTATGCCAATAAACACTAACTAGCTCAATGCCAATAAAATGGTATTTGAGATACGCACATGAAAAATGTAGATATGCTAACCTGAGTTTTAACTTTTCGCTGATTACCTTGCTACTATTCATTAAACAACGCTAGCGTATCGCGATTCATGTTTCAAAACACGCAACCTTCATATTGTTTTAAATCTAGCTAACATTTTTACAACGCGCTATAATCCGTCTGGGTATTTCAATAAGCTCCCATGATCCTCTGCGGAGACTAATATCTGACGGTATACTGCGCGTGATAGAATATTGGCAACCCGTTCTGTCACTACCTGTTTTGGACAGGGGGTGGGGAACAGCCTTGGAGAGGCCAGGTTGTCTACCTGCTTTTGAACTTAGGTCTGACCTGACCTGACCTGTAGCCGAAAAAATCACACTGCCGTGTGTCTTTCGGGGTTTAAATTATCCATGATTGGTGTTTTTTCTGGCTACTAGTGTTAAAATGCATGTCAAAATTTGTAGGAAACCACTTGAGAAACGCGAGGAGATTGATATTGACATTGATCATTAAAAACACTGCAGCACCCGAGGAAATTTGTATGTGCGATCAATATTTGGTGAACAGAGATGGTTTCTGAATTTTGCCTTGTATAAATCTTTGTCCACCTGATTCAGTGCTCTTGACTATAAACGAACATAAAAGTAGTTCGATCACTTTGATTTGTATACTTATTGGTAAAGTTAACAAAGAAATCTTTCGTACCTTTTTGATGTATTAATTCCCTTGATGGCAGAACCTTTGCAGCATTTTATCATGCAGTTTGAATCTAACTTAGTATTTAAAGAAAGTATGTCTGTCCCTCTCTCTGTTTGCACAGTCCCAGTTAATTCACGTGCTGAGTGGGTGCGCAATTGCGCATACCTCCATCCCGGAGATGCCAGCTAATTTAGTGGTGCGTTCCTTAGGACACGGGCTTGTTGAGAGGAGAGGGGTAGGGAAGGAGGTTTCTTTTCGGTAGGGTAACTCCATCCAGGAGATACGAGACACCATCCAGGAGACTCGGAGGTATGAAGGGTACACAAACGTATTATAGGCACGACTGGTGTGCCACGGGTAGAACGGGTTATCAATCCCTAATTGCCTATCACTGGCTTGCACCACCACTCAACCTGTAATCGCCCAGCGGAGCGGACGGGTCAGCACTGGTCAGTGCTGTATGATAGGTAGCGGCACGTTGCCAAGGGTATGCTGTGCGACTTATGGTATGCATGCTTGGGGAGATTTGAAGCCTGATTGTCAGAAGGCATTCGTCCGACCGTCTGGTTTATTGATGACTAATGTCATTCCTGCCGAAACGTGTCTGATGTCTACCGAGTATTCGTCACAATGATTCGAAAGTATTGACAGTAATCTATCAATGTCGAAGGAATGGGCATTGCCTCAAGAATTAGCGTCGTTTTGATTGTCAGAAACTTTTTTTTTGTCCTAGCTGACCGTATTATCACATGACAACGTCAATTAGTACCTACATAAGTCTTTAAAGGATTAATTACAAAATTCGGTTGTCGTTGTTTCTCGGTGAGATTGAGGCTTAAGGGCTAGGACGATAATACAGAATGGTAATGTTGCCGTTTAATACGTTTACGTTCAATATGCTATCTTTGACACGGAACCGTTGCCTCTAAGCTATCTTGAACAGTAAACAATGCGTCTACGACAGGTCTCATTTGTAGTTGCTCACCTCGAGACCGATACATTGTTCAAATTAGATGTTTAGGATTCGCGCTCGGACTCGTAATAACTAGCTGCCCTTGACTGGGAGGGCTGACGGTCAATGGCAGTGACCGCGGTCACTCTGAGGCCGCGCCGTGGTCTGACCTTATCTGACCGTGGTCTGCCCGTATCTGACCGTGGTCTGACCTTATCTTAACGTGGTCTGACCGTATCTGACAGATAAAGTCAGTGGGAGGGAGGACACGGCCCGGGTCAGAAAAGGTCAGTGGGAGAGGAGGACACGGCCGAGACTTCGCGGCAAGTAAGACTTTCGACTCTAAATTATTCCAGCATGAGTCGAGCGATCAGATGGTGAAGGAGTCAGAAGAGACGTAACTGGCTTTGATCAGTGAAGAGATCTTCGTAGCTATTTGTTTAAACATGTTTTTCAGAAGCATTCCTGATGGTGTTTTCTGCTAAAACAAAAAAAATCAAAGAGCTAAAAATATTGTCCCTCTACCAACTTTAACAGTAGAACCAAAGTCACATTGAACAATCCATATATCCCTGCTGCTGCAGTGGTTACTCCAAGTGACGCCACCGGACCACAGCTGATGACGTCACCGGTCCATGACGGCATACCCAGCCGCCTAACTGGTCCGTAGTCGTCACATTACTACAGTTATGAGTCAGGGCCACCTTTCACTGTCCACTGTCCGGCTCGCTGGCCAGGGCCGGTCCCGCTCGGACCAAACCAAACATCACCTGCTATCAATCTGGATTCACCAGAGCGTGCCGTCTCTTCCCAGGCCATCAACAGCGGGGCATTTCTCCCACCCCTCCCCTCCCCGCTCACTTTCCCCCACCCCGCCCACACCGCGGCGTACGCCAGAAGCCAGTGAAGTGCGACTCGTTCCCTCTCTCCCTCTGCCTCCGTTCCCCTCCCTCTGCCTCCGCTGCCCCGCCTGCGGTGGGTGCTGTCACATGGCATTCCTGGAGATGCTCGGAGAGAAGGTCGGCGTTGCCGCCTGCTACGTCACATCAGGAACGTCTGCCCGGTGATGAATTGGTGGGGGGGGGGGCGTTTCGCAGCTGACACGCGCTGCGAAGGTCAGCCGGGCTGGAGTGTCTGGTTCTTGCCGTGTGACTCTTTGGGGAGGCGGGGGTGGGTTGAATGTGTGATGTGGCAGGTATGCGGATGTGTTAATACGTCGGGTGTTTTCTTGCGCTTCAAGACAGCATCGTGGCGACCGAAAGGTTCTTGATACATTTGTCATAATTATGGCGTTAAATATTCCTCATGATTTGACTGCAGACCTGCGGTGCAATTGCATTAAGAAAATGATTGACCTTGACAAGTTAGCATTTGTTAGCATTTTTATAAGCATTCTCAGAGAAGCAAATGAAGTGATCATAACATTTGGAATATGTATTTTTAATTTAATTTATGTTTATTGATTCAGTTTTATTGATCACCATAGCTGCTCATGTTTTAGCCGCAGTTGCATCGCAACCTTGGTGGCCTCCAGCTCGCCCAACGCAGCTCTATATCAAATCAACCCAAACACAATCGGTAATTTAACACACGGCTCAAGGCTAACGTAACCAAACAAAAACAAACCAAGCTGACGAAAATATCGTCGAAGCAGCTTTCTCCAATCTAAAACAGCAATTAAGCTGCTGGATGGTGTTTTACAATTAGTAACGCTTCTGCTATTGGATCGGTAACTCAAATTACGTCACTGGTCCCATTACTCGACCCTGGAGGTATGATTTCCCATTGGTGCTGGTCGTTCGGAGGGGTTGGAATGATTTAGTCCGTTGTTATTGTTCGATTCGTTCTGTCCGTCTGCTTATCAACAGTTAATCAACGTCTGCTTTCAAGGGAAGTATTTACCTTTTGATTTGTTTATCTGCATTTTTATGTGACACATGTATGGTATCAAATTGATCGGTGCCTCAATTTAAAGTGAAAATAACGCTTTTTATTTAAGAAATTGGAAATCATAAATATGTGTTAAGGGTACATATGGTAACTAACAGTTTGATCCAATACTATTTCTAGCTTGAATGCTGATTTGTAAGCAAGTCATATGGCCAGAAATGCAGTAAGTGCGCCAATAAGCGTCACGACGTCCCTGATTACTCAATTAAACAAATCGCCGACACTAAATAGGTCGCCGTCGATGTGCATTGTGTATCGATGAGCTTCATAGTTTATTGCCATTTTTTATTGTTTGTAAATTGTTAAAAAAATATATATCAATATTTGCATGATAATATAAAGCATAGTGTTATAAAACTCCAGGCGTTGCCGCCGCCCGCAAACATGGGTCCAGTTCAACGATTCAAAATTTTCAGTAATTCAATTCGTTTTGGATGCATGATCTCGATGGATCCACTCCTGGGCCAGGGCCCATGGTAACGCAAGCCATGCGCCATGTCATGCAGCAGCACATGCCTGCCACACACGCCAGGCACGTGCGCGCTGCACGTGCCGGCAACACGTGTGCGACGCACGTACACATGCTCCCTGTCGTAATTTGCCGTGCGTTACGACAGAGTGGGGACTGGGCAAGACCGGCTTGCGCATAAATATAGCAGTGCTTTCAGAGCAGGTGATGTTCTGACAAAGATATACGTGCCCTCAATCTAAAGCAATGTTGAGCAATGACTAAGGTGGTTCAGTAAGTTTTATCTACCCGATTGGGTAATATTTTTACTTTGGATGGGGAACGTGAGCATTTACCATCTTGGACTAGTTTTATAATAACAAAAAATCTGACACAGGGTTGTGCCAATCAGATATGTACCTAACCTCAATGTTCGCTGCAGATACAGTCCTGATATAGATTTTGATGACGTGTCGCAATACGAATGATATAGACGGTTTTAAGCATATTTCCGTTTTACAGAAGACATGTTATTAGATCAAACCGTGGATTCTTTAGCTTAAAACGTCGCCTGTCTCAAGACCGAAACCCGTTTAATTATGGAACGAATGTAGCGCTTATTTTTAAATGTCGCACGTGTACCGATATCCGTTATTGATAAGAAGCTTAAAAAACTGGTCAGCAATTTTGTCGTGGCCGTCATCCGTTATGCAGTTTGTGATTATCATAAGCCAGACGTGACTAGATAATAAGGTTTAACATAAAAGGAGGCAAGGCTGGACGCGTATCAAATGAAAATGAATTCAAAAGAAAGGATTCTCACAAACGCCGGTGGTGTTCTTAGGGTCAAGAGAAAGTCGACGAAGTCCATGGCAACATCAGCGCAGCCGTCCGGCCATCTTATCTGTACGAGAGGTCGCCGCGTTTGACATCTAACCTCCATTGATGCTGCTTCCTTGTGGCAGTCCCGCAAGCTGAAGCTAGCAGCAGAAGAAAGAAGAGGCAGCAGCAGTGGCGGCAGCAGCGACGGCGGCGGCGGCTGCTGCCGCGGGGTCCTTCCGAGCTTCATATCATGGCGATTATTCGGTGCTACCGCCGGCAGGACGTCGTTTCTGCCGAGCCGCGTCGTAAATGCCTCGTTGGCATGGCAACCGGGTGTCACCGAGTCTGGAAAGAAGAAGAAGAAGAGTGTCAGGGTCAGCAATCAGCATTCGGACTCTAGAAAACTCTCTGAAATAAAGCACTCTGTAGTTGTGCTTGTGACTTTATCTGACGTTGGGTGATAAGCCCGTTAGTGATAAGGAAATTAACTAAACCAAACTGAAAATGGGATTAACTGGGGGGGACGTGATGCTTCGCGTCATGGCCGACACCCACTTCCACAGCCATGTAGCTCAGTCGGTAGGCCGTTAGGCTGGCGTCTCGCCCATGTAGGTGAGATGAGTTTGGGTCGCTTGGGCGCCCGATTTTCGTCGCTTGGGCG